>JARBER010145695.1:0-10849 GCA_030265075.1 Balanus glandula
TATATATAACGTTACTTAGACACATATCTCATTTCAGCTACGTGCTACACTAATTCTACAATCTACGAACCTGAAGAAACAGGCACATTGGCTTGTGCCGACGCTACGTCGCTACGAGCCGCCAGGCGCCTCCTCCCATTGTGTATCAGCAATGTTTACCGCTCCGACTGCCTGGCGACGGGGTGCGCGTGTTTGAAATAAACAACATATTTGATAAGGATATATTGGTATGAATAAAACATATTAGTCTAGATGTATTCGGAAATCACAGAGTTTTAGCATACACAAAAGCAGTCACTTGCTGCTACAGCGAATCACCCATCACCGCCATAGTGTTGGTGCCTGGAACAGCAGTCGAATGTATTGAGAACAAAATATATTTTCAAAAAGTAGATTTAGAGCAGATGGAATTTATGTTATCGAAAACCGAAAATGGGAAAGTTGTTCAGCATGGTTCACTTTATACGGATGTCATATGAACTGCTGCTGGGGTGTAATACCAGATTTAGATATTTTAATCCGACTTTTTAAGAAAGCGTAACCCACCACGCTGGTTGCTGACAGCCCAGCTGTATTACTAATGGTGTTGCCTTGTGTCGACCCGTTAGGTACGTTGGAAGACAATACATTGAGACCATGTCCATTGTGTAAGTTCGGTATATTTATTTTCTTCAAATCGGTCAAATGATATCGTAACAAGGCGTATTTTCCAACACAGTTACTGTACTACCGGTTTTTAACTTTATTCTGTACAAATATAAAAGAACTAGGTGTGTGCTAGTCTGAATGCATTATCACAGTTCTTCGTCGTTGAAACTACATCACACAGTAACTGCTGCTGGGATGTAACAACAGCTTCAGAGACAAATCATTTGCCGGTGATTTGCTGGCTGGAGGCTTGGTTGTCCGTATTTTGGAACGTTCCGCGACGCCCTGCGCCCTGGGAGACCTGGCTGCTGCCGGTGTTAATGGAGGCGGCTCCCGGTCCGGAGGCCGACCCCTGAAAGAACACGAAACTGGTTATAACTGGTAACGTAACTGGTAACGAAACTGGTCGAAACTGGTTTATAGCGACTTCATACACTCGATTGTCCTTATTTCTTAACGCAAATCAGTATAGAAATCACGAGCTTGACACAACCTAAACAAGACTGCTGAACACGAAAGCAACATGTATCTATCGTTGATGGAAGACCATCAGAAAACACGTCACGTGCCGCCTGGGTTCAGTGCTCTGAATGTCGAGACATTCGTCCAGCTTACCGAAACCCTGACGCTGCTTTGTTGCAGCTGGGTGCTGCCGCCGGGTGTGACGGTTTGGCCCTGAACGGATTCGGCTGCAGCGTTCCCAGACGCGGTGCCGCGGCGGCGGGGAGGCGGACGCGGACGCGAACCCTGACGCCTTCTGGCAGGGTCGGGCATGGCAGTCACAGCCACCACCAGACACAGCAGAATGACGGCAGCTTTCATGGTCGAAATCTGGAAGCGTCGGAACGTTCAATAGACAGTGAGTTTCTCATTAGTAGCGTATAACACAAATACATTGAAAACACATTCGTAAACGTTAAACCACACACATATGCTATTTTTCTCACATGATTTAACCCTATTCCCTGCTAGCGCCGGGCCTACTCAACACCGGCCGGTACTCGGCGGCGTTCTTCCTGACCCGAGCTCCGTCAGCGGGTGTGTGGCGCTGTCGTGGCACCGGCCTCTCCGTCTGGGGCCGGGACAGGGGCTGGACTGCTTCTAGGACCTGCTGTAACGTCAGCCGCACTTCTAGGACCTGAAGAGCCGGCCGGGCGCTTCAAATACAGAGAGAAGCTGCACGGTGCTGCGTCCCGCGTGAGGCACATCTAGGTGTGGATGGAGTGGCGTTGCGGTCGGGATCGAGGGTCAGAGGACCAGCGTTTTTGACCCGTTTTCAAGGGCCGGTGAAGGACCAGGTGGTGGCGCGCACTGGAAGGTGGGTGTATGGCGAGGGTGAGGACGTTCGAGGACGAGGACGACACCACATTCGCCATGTGGTGATGGTGAATGTGGTGATGGTGAAAGCTTAGGGTGCTGACTGGTGACATAGCCGTTTTCACGATGTATTTGTATTGATGCGTAGGGCTTAATAAGTACCAAATTAGATACCATTAGTTTCAAAGGTTTTTATGTAAAAGTACTACTACGATATTCATTCCATGAACATGCCTACTGTTTTAGGCGATATTAGCCGTTTCCAAAACACAGGGTTGTACTGAGTTGGAGCTAAATCTTGAAGTTCCCATTCCTGAAGAACTTCTTAAGAAGTGCATGAAATGCATGATTTAGTGCTGTGAAATCATTATTTTGTCATCAAAACCATCAAATTAGCCGACAAATACCGTACAGAAACGTTGAATTTAGAAATATGCAAATAACTCTCATTTCAGTTTCCACGGTACTTTAGCAAAATATCCGACTTGACGAGTTGGAACTTTTGGTGAAGTACCCTGGAAATTGAAATGAAAGTATATTAATATTTTTTCTAATTCTACGTTTCTGTTAAGTATTTGCCAGCTAAATATATAGTTTTGATGACAAAATAATTATTTCACAGGACCAAACCCTGCATTTTATTCACTTTTACTAAGATCCTCTGGAATGTGTACTCTAAGATTTAGCTCCAACGCAGTACAACCCCGCGTTTTGGGAACGGCCAATATCGCTTAAATCAGTGAGCATGTTCAATGTCCATGGAATGAATATCATAGTAAAACTTTTACAAACGTCTTGAAGCTTGTGGTATCTAATTTGGTACTTATAAGTCCTACTGCATCAATAAAAATGCTAGTGAAAACAGCTATTAAGTCCTACCGCATCAATACAAATGCATTGTGAAAACGGCTAGTGAGGACTGACATGAAATGGTGAGCGCTGAGCAGTGTGTGACAGTTTGAAAGGACCACACCAATGGCTGCAAAACTCCACAGCGCTGGTTTCTACTGCTGTAAGCTGTTTTTTTGTCTGCTGTGGCTTTTCAGCAGCATCAGTGGAACTAGCACCCAGTTTAAAGTAGTATTTGGTTGTTTTATGAAATGTGCGATTCTTTGCATAAAGTGTGCCAGCACGGCAAGTTGAGACTATTTGTATTGAACTAGGACTATTTGTATTGAACCTTAAACTAGGACGCATATTGCTGACGAGAAGCTCTGCTGCGTTGTGATTTCTAAGGTACTAATTAATAAGATATGTCTCGATACGGTGTTGTTTTTCTCTACGGATGTCACTTGCAGAACTGGTGGTGTGGTAGGCACTAGAGCCCTTCATGGAATGGAAATTCCATATGGAAATGGAAATGGAATGGAAATGGGATGGAAATGGGAGAAACTTTAGGGGATTCATGGAAATGGAATGGATTTGGATTGGAATGAGACGGACCATATCATTTTTTAACACTAAAAACAGTTAAATATGCTGAATTTTGTGGAAATATGATGGAAATGGGAGCCCAATTAGAAATTGATATGGAACGGAACGGATTTGGATCTGACTGAATGGTATGGAATGGAATGGGAGCAGAAAACATGTCCCATGAAGGGCTCTAGTAGGCACAGCTCCTGATTTGTGGCTAGCTGCTTCACGTATGTGTTATGCGCAATGCTGTGCGCCGCGCAAAGACGTGAACAAAGGCTGCAATTAAACGTGCACTGATACCGATGATACACTCTGTTAAAAGTAGTTCAAAAATTTATTTACTTCAATATGACAACTATTTTGTATTTGTTTATGTTCTAGAAAAGACACATTATTTTCTCTCAAACTTGTTACAAAAAAATCACGCGAACTCAACTTCGTCCGTAGATAATTAAATAATTAAATAACATCCATTGATAAAAACAATACCAGGGTCACCCCACATAACTTTTGGGTAAAACTTTCTTCGACGTAATACGATGCACAATACTATGGTAAATCAAACTAATCGCCACATAAATTTGTGTTTAGAGAGAGTGGAAGTTCTCGATCTCAAAAGTTCAACCAAGGACAAGTAGGTGCATGGGCGGCTGGTAGTGTTGATTGATGCTTCTAACCTTGGTGATCGAGCTTTGAACAGTTCCGACTAATGCATACAGAACCGAAGCATGAGCTAACTGAGCGATGCATTGACTTAGATACTCTAAGCTGATATGTTGGCTCCTACGGGGAGAGGTCTGTATTGATTTAATAGGAAAACACTTACCTGTGAGTTGGAGACGAGCTGACACCAGTGCTGTCCTTTCTGGACTGTTGATCGCTACTCGCCGGATTCCCTTTTTATAGCTGGGGCCGAGGTCCGCATGGGGTGGCACCGACATGCACGTGCCGAAACTGGTTTTCGACTTTTGAGTACACTGCTGCCGTATTTGTTGTTTACTGCGCATTTCTGTGCCGTGCTAGATTCCTTGCCTCACCGCAAACGTTTTTACCCATGCATCGAATATTGTGTGGGCCTCCCGGTAACCGGTTAGCTACAGCGACGGCGCCCAGGCCAGTGACGGCGCCCAGCACAAATGTCAAGGTACAACGAGCATGTGCGAAAGGAAAGGCACCCCGGCATATTTTTCGCCAATATTGATGATGCAATTTGAACTAAGCAGACGCCCGTTCCGATCCAGACTGGTGTATTCAGCCAAAACCGACCCGCACGGTACAGCGGTGACGTCACACGCCCGCGGCTACCACTGGTCACAGCCAAATCCGGGACCGGGCCCATGCGGCTCGACTTGGCAGTAAGCCGGCTCTGGCTCGGCCACGCGGTCTACTGCAATAGAGGGATCGTCGATTTTATTATTTACTCTGTTTGGCCTTTAGAGGCTGCTCGCATTATCGCTGGTTATGTTACATTCAGGAGAATACACGGTGTTACTTATTTGTTTAGATATTCCCAAGGCTATAATTGCCACTGTATGTAAGTACAGTCGTGCCTCCGTTACGGAGAGCGACATAACGGATTAAGAAAACTCGCTTGCCGTGTCCACCGCCATGCGCCAGCTGGCAGGCGAGGGCGGGGCTTAGCGGCGGCGAACCGCGCAAGGCCCCGCTGATTGGCTTACGAGTAAGGCATTACCACTAGCTGTATACTGTTGGGAAATATGCTGCCGGGACGGCATCCCCTGCCAAATGACAAGTACCTAATCTTTCAAATCCTTGAAATGGCATAGTAAAGCAGTGCACATTTCGATGTTGCGACACGTTTTTAAAGATATGCGCATAGCGACAGAGTCGGACAGACACGCCTTAAATAGTTATATAGATTTTAGTTGCCACTGCTTCAGTTTCCCCGGACCCTGGGTCAGTGTTAGTTGTTCAGTTGTCCCTGGTTCTGTTGTTCCTGGTTCAGTTGTTCCTGGTTCAGTTGTCCCTGGTTCAGTTGTCCCTGGGTCAGTTTTATTGGTTCAGTTATCCCTGGTTCAGTTGTCCCTCTTCAGTTGATCGTGTACCGTTCGGTCCACTGATTGAAACCCCAAGCAACACTGCACTCTGAGTTAGACCAGTCTGCATATATTCCCAGAGCATCAGCTTATACAGACTCCCAGAGCATCAACCTGTACAGATTTCCGCAGTATCCCATCAACCTGCACATATTTCTGGAGCATCAGCCTGCATAGATTCCCGGAGCATCAGCCTACACATATTCCCGGAGCATCAGCCTACACAGATTTCTGTAGCGTCAGCCTACAAATATTTATGGAGCATCAGCCTACACAGATTCCCGGAGCATCAGCCAACACAAATTCCCGTAGCGTCAGCCTACACAGATTCCCGGAGCATCAGCCTACATACATTCCTGTAGCGTCAGCCTACAAATATGTATGGAACATCAGCCTACACATATTCCCTGAGCGTCAGCCCACACAGATTTCTGGAGCATCAGCCTACACAGATTCCCGGAGCATCAGCCTACACAGTATCCCGTAGCATCAGCCTACACATATTCCCGTAGCGTCAGCCTACACAGATTCCCGGAGCATCAGCTTGCACATATTCCCGTAGCGTCAGCCTACACAGATTCCTGGAGCATCAGCCTACACAGATTCCCGGAGCATCAACCTGCACATATTCCCGTAGCGTCAGCCTACACAGATTCCTGGAACATCAGCCTACACAGATTCCTAGAGCATCAGTCTACACAGATACCTGGAGCATCAGTCTACACAGACTCCCGTAGCATCAGCCTACACAGATTCCTGGAGCATCAGCCTACACAGATTCCTGGAACATCAGTCTACACAGATTCTGGAAGCATCAGCTTGCACAGATTCCAGGAGCATCAGCCTGCACATATTCCCGTAGCGTCAGCCTACACAGATTCCTGGAGCATCAGCCTACACAGATTCTAGGAGCATCAGCTTGCACAGATTCCCTGAGCATCTGCTTACACATATTCCAGGAGCATCAGCTTGCGTGGACCCCGACGCATTATCTTACATAGATTCTCGGAGCATCAGCTTACAGCAGCCTGTACGGATTAAAAAACAGCCTGGAACGATTATCAGAGATGGGGTATTCCTCGGCAGATAAACAAAAAAAATTAATGTTCACATCAGCACACTTCGTATATTGACGAAAATGTGTCTACAGGATTACCTTGTGCCCTGAAGTCGATGGTGGCATCGCGAGACCTCCGATGCCAACGCTGTTACGACCTCATGCCACTCCGATGCCTCTTCGGTTCCTCCGGTCTCTGCCAACACACCCGTCCTGCTCTGGGGTATATTGCCAACAAACCCGGCCGCCCGCTGCAACACCACACATCCTCACCGCTGCCGCCAGAGGCTCTGCGGGTCAGCGAGGTCACAGCAGCGCGGCGGTCCGAATTCATACAAGGCCCGGCCGCCCCGATACACTACGCCGTCTCACTGCAGATTCATAGAGCAATGCAGACATACCACACGCTCTCAATATATAGAGCCTGTTCCCGCCGCGCCTCTCAAACGCCTCAAATTGCTCCAACTGCAACTGTTCCTATTCGTTAACACAGAGCAGTTGCAGTTGGCGCCGGTTGGAGCCAGGTAGATCCAGTTGGAGCTGCGACGGGAACAGGCCCATAGCCTCCGCATTTTTGCGAGGTCACGTTGCATGGTAATCTTTGAAGGCCTGTAGCTCCAGAACTACTCGACATTGATAGGATAAGAACGGCCGTGACCTCGGGCGTGGACTCTGTACTGGTGTGGTGCCTTTGAGGTTTCGGACAAGAAAGCAGCAAAAATATAGATATTAAATAAGTCCAGGAAGTCTGCCTTTCCTCCCACCTAAGGTTTACCAATTTCAAAATCCACATCATGTGTCCATTCATGCGTCACTGCCCTGCTGCCATTCGGCGTGCGCCTGCGGTATCCATTACAGCTGATGACATTCAAGGGCGGGAATAGACCATTATGGGCAGGAACTTTTTAACGTAGACGTGTGCCGGGACGGAAGTTGGGGTAGGGTACTGTAGAAGCCAAGGGAGGGAGGGGTGACTGCGCTGGTGTGTGGTGATGGGTGTGAGGATTAACCGGTATAATGTGTGCTTG
This sequence comes from Balanus glandula, assembly GCA_030265075.1. Classification (NCBI taxonomy): domain Eukaryota; kingdom Metazoa; phylum Arthropoda; class Thecostraca; order Balanomorpha; family Balanidae; genus Balanus; species Balanus glandula. The sequence continues at coordinate 7,527 of JARBER010145695.1, forward strand.
TGGTCCTTTGAGGAAGGGATTTAGATACTGCGGCCGGTTCATTACGAGATGACAATAATAACCGTTTTCTAATATATATTTTTGCGTCGCTGAAAATTATCTTACTGAGAATAACTTTCCTGAGATTTTAGTCCACGCACTGAGGTTTTGGTATATAAATGTCATGATAAACTTTAAATGAAATTGTTGACAAGAAATGTTCCCGTAGTTTTTCGATACGTTAATAAGACAAAATATTGTTTACAAATGTAAGTTTCCCTGTTAATAAGCAAGAAAAAATATTAAAATGTAGGTGTGATCAGAGGTGAAAAGGGTGCGACTGTGTCTCACGACACATGTTGTTGACTCAAATGTGTCTCACAGTTGTTGACACTGATATAAGACGTTTACCGTTTCCACATTTCCGACGGACTTCTCACCAGAGTCATGATAGGGCTTGATGACGCGACGACAAAGGTCATTTTGCATGATAACCTCAGGAAACAAAATTACAACACTGATCGCAGCCAGTTACATTATTGTTTATTCATTAATTACATCATTTGTTCTTTATATGCTGGAAATGTTTCATACTTTTTATGTATCTTATCTTAGCGTAGTAAGTCCCCACACCACGCCATCTCCGGATCCCCCATTCATAACACACGCCTCACCTCAGCGGGCGCGGGTGAGCCTAACCAACACCCCAACATGGCGGCCCCATCGGTCCGGACCGGGATCACTGAACTAAAAACAACCGGTATACATACAGATGGTGTATTCCCCTGGCGCCGCGGGCGCAGTAGAGGATCCCGAAGTCGCTTTCCCTACCGCCTCACGCCGCGTCAAGGCACCTCCCCACGGGCCCACGTCCTTACACTAGTGGTAGCACTCGGCTCAACGGTCAGCTCAGCTCGACTGTGATTGGTCGATCTCAACAGTATCAGTGATTGACTCAGTGACTGAGCAGTACCAAAACTGACTTTCAAATAATGCTAGCATTATTGGCGCGTAAGCGTCAAGAATGTAAGTATTGGACTGCCGCGTCACCGTCTCTAGTCTCCGGTGCCTCACCAGTGCAATATTTTAGCTTTAGTCTATGGAGTTACGATACATCTCAGCGAAGTTGCAACTGCCTAGCTTCTACTGGGCGAAACCTTGACCATACGGTTGCAATGAATTTAGTTTGAGGAAAAAACAACAGAAAAGTGTTTTTTTTGTTTTACTGTGTTTGAAAAAATGGCGATTGTGATTTTTGTGAGACCCCCTCAGGTTTTTCGCAGATAGGAAAAAACGGCGTCGCGCAGCGTCACCTGGTTTTCGCTTACCTGTTGGTGCATCAATTCCGGAAAGTTTGATAAAAAATATTCAGGTCATCTCAGGTCATGTCACCAGATCAGGTCAAGCGACCCAACCTCCAAAAAAGTTTGAAGCAGTGCCAAAGCAATAGTTTTTCACTGAATAATTTGATAATTACAGGTTTTCATTAGGGCATAATAACTTACAGTTCGTGTATCTCGGAGTTTTGATATAGGTGACCTAAGGTCAGGGCAATTTTGTGATCTCTCCATTATAAGTTAATGGGGAAATATTTAAATGCTTCCCATTTCAAGGATATGCACGACATTAGTCACATTACTTCTCGATCATGTTGTTTTAGGTTACTCTTGATGATTCAAGTGTATGTTTTGTTCCATGACCCCTTATGGGGTCATTTGAGGTCATGAAAGGTCACCGTCACTTATTTGGCAATATATCGCGACATAATCAAGATAGAAAAGTACAACCGACGTCAATATGTTTGTCTCGTCGAGACACGTCTAGCAATATGCAACATGACCTACTTGAGTCACCACTTGACCTTGACCTAACTTGACCCGAGGACAATTTTGTTTAATGACCTGGCGATGTCATGTATACCATTCGAAGTGTTTTTATAAGACAAACACGATAGCGTTAACATTATTTCTGTATCAACTTTACGCAAAAAGTTATGAGCGAGCAGCTACTTTGCTCAAAAACAGCATTTTTGGCTTTTATGAACTCTGGAGCCAAAAATATTGATCTGAGGTCAAATCTGTGGCATCGTTGCATTGCAAACTTCCATTTCTAGCGATTTCCTTTTTCCGTTTGCTTCTAGCTAGTATAGGTTTTGAGATATATGGAATTGTCTGGAGCAAAGCGATACAACTAGAAAATTTGATCTTTGGTGACCTCTGGTGACCTTAATTTTTAGCATAAGCGAAAAATTAAATAAAATAGCTTCATAATGTATTTCAACGAGGTTTCGAACACTGTATTTTGTTTTGGTGTACGTTTAATGGGAGCCTAGTTAGACGGGGAGGTCTAAAAGAGTCCCCCGGTACGACGAAGGTGGCGCCGAGCACCGGCACGGCGCGGGTTAACACACAACGTATCAAGTAAACAAATCTGCTGCTCGGCATTTGTGTCTAATTTTGAACTCTTCCACAAGAGATTTGTGTCTCAGCCACGAGGATTTGTGTCTCAGGTTTTATCGCAAAGTCGCAAGTTTTTTTCACCTCTGGTTTCGATGGCAGATTTCCATAAATTAACATTTAACATTACGAACTCCGTGACGTATTTTACGCTTTTTATCATACAGACTGACATATAACATTACAGAGAATATCGTGGCGTATCTCACGCTTTTTATCAAAATAGTGTATCCGAAATGGCCACATTCATGAAGTTGTCAGATGTAGTTTGAAATTAAACATTTGATCCTAACTAAATGTTTTCTTTAAATAATTTGCTGTCTTGGATTATTATTAGTAAATCTGCTAACAAAAGAGTTTCCTGTGTAATGAATAGTTGTTATCTAGCCCAAATAAGTTCTTTTTTCCTCGGAAGATATAATATACTAAAAGATTGATACCAGACTCTCAGTATGGTCTGGTATCAGCGACGCAAGACATCATTCATGAAAACGGCTATTGATATCATTTAGCTTTGCTGTGTTAGTCTAAGATATTATGAACCGTTCTCTTGTTTCCCATAAGTATTAGTTATGTTGGGCCGAAGTTGCTGGCTTCGCCCGTGCTCTCGTGGGAGCTGGCGGCTCGGCTCGCCCGAGGGCTGCGCTCAGATGACGAAGAAGCCATCGCTGAAAACGGCAAATGACCCCCAATTTCACCCCCTACGTTCAAGCAAACATATACATTGGCACACGTGTAGTTAGTGAAGGATATCAGGCACACATTCGGGGGAGGCATGTTTGGTCATTTCTATACAGGTCATGCTGGGATTCCAGAAAGCCCACTCAGCTAAGCACTGCTTGTTGCCAGCTGGGGGGGGGGGGGGGGGGGGGGGGGGGGGGGGGGGGG
>JARBER010145806.1:0-10847 GCA_030265075.1 Balanus glandula
AGCTGTAAGCGCCGACAAAGTTCTGAGGACACACACACACACACACACACACACACACACACACACACACACACACATCGCGACACACAAACAGGCGGGCCACTAATTTTCTGAGCGAGGCCCCAGTGGAAATCTTCGAAACTCAGAAAAGCTTTGCTTTTCTTCTTTCTACCATTTTGAATAAATTTGCCATAGGTGAGGTGTACTATGTTGTCCCGCCCGTTGCTAGGCTGTCCCGCTCTCTGGTAAATATATGACGGTATGTATGACGTCATACGATGACGTAAAATGCATGTATAGGAAACATCGTTTTGCCCTTGGGCTGGCAATACTGAGGTCTGTATTGCCAGTTCCAGGGTACCTTACTCTGTTCTAATATGTATTCTTACCTCATTTTTTAATCGTAAATACATCGAACCTACCGGTCTTCGGTATTTTCGATAAAACAAACTCGATGAGATCATTAGATTGTCCCAGCCCCGGGAAGGAATATATTACCCCTGGTATCATCAGTGACACCAGTGCTGAACAATGCCACAGAAACCTCTTTTATCCTACACTATTTACAAACAGGGCATATTTCCCTTTTTTTGTAATGCCTTTACGCATTACATTAAAGTACCATAATGTATAATTCAATCACATTTGATTTATTTCCATTTTTAGAAATGGTCGTCAATTTTTCGGGACATGTTTGCTAGTTAGAAATAACAAGCTGAGCTTTTACCATTTATTAACCCTCGCCAGTGTAGGCCCTATTCACCTGGCGTGACAGGGTAGGGGGGTGGGTTGATGGAGCCCCCCCCCTTGCGTTTTGCCCCTAATTGAGCTAGAGCTTCGATTTAAAAACGAGCGTGTTGCTTGTGACGAGAGGAAGTTGATGGTATCGGATTGTTAGGCTCTGGGTCATTTGGTGATCTCTGAGGTCAGATTATTGACCGAAAATCCAAAATATCGAAAATGTGTTAAAATTTCACAAATATCGAACTTAAGTGGTGTAAGAACATCTCAGAGCAATTAATAGTTGCCGAATTCGAACTCAGAACCTGAAACTGTCCTAAAACACCGAAATTCCAAAAAGGTCATGTGAGGTCATCTGAGGTCATTTATCTCAGTTGACCTTTGATGACCCCGTGACCGTAAATGATCCAGTGGAACATATAATTACACCAAATGGGTGTTAAACTTGAAATCAGCGTCGCAAAGTGCCCTAGAAACTGCCAAAAGACAAACAAAATACAGCTTAGGTTATCAGAGGTTATTGACCTTAGATGACCTCTGACAAGGTCAATAGAGGTCACGAACTATGTGGAATTCATCAATGTCACGTTATGACACCTTTGCATATAATCCTAAACCTCAAACACTCGGAAACAGCACTCGTGTCCTGTATCGATACTACGGAACGCCATTTCCACCTGACATGACCTTGAGAAACAGGTCCTAGGTCAAAGGTCATGTCACAAATGTTTTCAACCTTTGAAGAGTATGTGTCAAATTTTTTAACAGTATTGTAGCCAAAATTTCATCGCGATTGGTTAATATCTACGCGAGTTATTCATGAAAAACCGAGGGAGTGGCATCCACCATCCCTCCCCCTACACTGGCGACGGTTAAGGCCTGTTCCGTATTACCTTTATTATATACTTCGGATCCGTCATTATTTCCCATTGGTGACTTTTACTTCATAGGTCAAGTTGTTTTCAGGTGGGTAACTGAATTTCGTCGAGTAGTGAGAAATTGCACTCGCAGATTATCGTTAGACGCGTCTTTGTCATGTTACATAGATACCCCATCAGTTTGGTCATTTTTTGGCAATAGTTTTTCCCTTGTTATGCCTTCCCTTAAAGAAACTACATTATGTGTGTGTTAAGTGCTTTCAAGGGACTTAGTGCTTTATCCAAACGGCACGTTTGGAACGTCGATGCTATTCAATCGTAAAGTCGGTTGCTGCGTTTTATGTCGTTTTAAGTAAAAAAAAAAATTAGTCCGAATGTTTTGAATGGACGGATTGACGAAGTCAGAGCTCATGCTAAGCAAAGCTTGTTGCGCAGGCCCTGACCACTACCGTCTGATCGGGAAATTCCAGGTATGCGGCAGGGTTTAGAGGCGAAAGTTTAACATGCCCACACAGCCGGACACAGACGTCAGCTGGCCTTCAGTGCAGCCGCTGCCACCGACCGCAGGCCATCCCAGTCTGGAGCAAATAGCGAGCGCCGAAGCGACTCGAACCGGTTGGGTCACAAGCCCAGTGCTCTACCGACTGAGCTGCGGGGGCGGACTAAGGACTAAGTTTGAGTTGTTTTGTCTTGCATATTGTTGTAGAAGAAGTAATTTAAGAAGTGAATCATGTATATGCATTATGCATGATGCGTGAGCATATCAACCATGCCCATTTTTATTTGAATAGCGCTCATGGTCTTTGAGTGAAAAGAGATTCATGTGAAATGGTGATGAGAAAAGCCGAACTCCCGCTTCCTTTAATGATACATATGAGCTTTGAATACATATATTTAGGTGATCGAAATCCTTTGCTATGCTTAGGTTGAAGGCGTCAAATAAAGGTGTCACAGCTCTGGGGTTTGTAGTGAACCGCGTTGTTTGTGCGCCGGTTGCATTTGCTATTGCTATTGCTATTGCATGACACTGAATGACACAGGTATTGTTTGACACTGAGAACGTGTTTTTAAGAAAGCAACATCCAAGAACCATTGATCCAACCAAGGCGATACACAGAAGGTAGTCTTACCACGCAGTCATTAACGTCATCCCGGGCTTTAACGGGATGACGTTAATGTCTTCCCTACAAAAACAACTGGAACACAACAAGTGGAAATCACAATATACTGTAACTAATCAGAGATGCAGAAGTAGTCTAAATCTTCCACTTAACACAAACACGGCGATGTTGGCTTCCTACAGCAGTGGCCAGTGACTGGCAGACGGGCAGAAAGGGGAAGTCAATGACAACATGCGTTCGTCATAGCCCTCCCTAGTCCCTATGACCCACAATACAGGCGAAACTCCCTGGATCTTCCAAAGACATAACAGTTGGGAGATATAGTCATGCTGGCCTCGGGTGAATGTAATTTAAAATATTGGCTGTAATACTGTGACGTCAACGCCAATCTGGAAAAGAACAACAAATCTAGAAAAATCCTTGGTATTTCGTTCAAAAATAAACTCTTGATCGATAGAGAGAAATGGGTACCACATGGCTTCTAAGTCTAGGCCACAATTCTGCTACTGCAGGTCCAAACCTCATGTAAATAGTCGACTATTCCCTTCAACGCATTTTATGCTGTATACAAATTACGTCATGTTATTGATCAACCCAGCCTACATTAACGTAATGCCAGTTTTACGTTGGTAACCATACTGTGTTGCCTAAGCGAACGAACATAATGTGTTTAAGCCAAGCATTTGTTTTTAAATCTTGTCAGCTGTTGCAATCGTAGAAAGTTTTGTTTTCCAGTACTTGGCACTCACACTGGAGAGGGGTATGCTTCTAACGCGCACTGGAGGAGGGGGGGGGGCGCTTTTGTGTCCCCACCCCCGAGATCTCCGAAAGCATGAGAGTTCGAACAACCAAGATTGCAGTGTAAATAGGTGCTGGAATGGTCTACATTTTGTGTACTTTTGGTGACCCTAGGTCAACATTTGAAAGGGCAAACGAGGTCATGAAGGTTAATTTGGCAGAGTTTCATTTTTTTATTTAACCTCTATGACGTCACACTGCCACAGGTCACCATAAAGATATCATGAGTTGTGTCAGGTGATTATAATTGATGTTAGCTACATAATGGTCTTTGCATCATCAGTATTTGACTGTATGTTCCGAAGATATCGCTTTGCACACCTCAATTCTGGCTGCCATCTTGGAATCAGAATCCAAATATTTAAAAAAAATCGAATGGTTTTTAATTTTGGGTCGTCAAACGGTCTGCTGTTGTGTTGGAAAAAATGTGGCACAAACGCAATAACCATGTACCGTTTTGTTTTTAAGATGTCTTGGAAAAATGTGGAGGGGCCACAAAAGTGCCCCTTCTGGTGTGCCTGTTAAGTAGCATAATAGACTCTATCTGTACGATAAATCATCATGACACTAGAGTTTTACGAAATAATGCTGTTTCATTAACATATTAATTATTTTGAGCTGAGAGCTGTTTGATGAATAGATTTTGCAGTTTAATCCACTTTATAGCAGCTTCCATATCTTCAACCATATAGTTATGTCCTTCCTTGAAATAAATGCACTTGAAAAGCAAGTGATAATCAAATACCTACACAAAATTGTTAACCCGCGCCGTGCAGGGAGGGGGTGGTGTTTAGACACCCCCTCCGGTTTTTTTGCAGATAGCGAAAAAACGGCGGCGCGCAGCGCCGCTTGGTTTTGGCCTACCTGTTGGTACATCAATTCAGCAAACTTTGAGCGAAAAATATATTTCAGGTCATCTCAGCTCAGGTCACCAGTCTAGGTTACGTGACCTCACCTCCAAAAAGTTTGAGATCGTGCCACAGCCAGATATTGATTATTGATGATTATTGATCAGTTTTGTACTTACAGGGTGTCATCAAAATATAAGTACCTAAAATTTATTTACCTCGGAATTTTCATACCGGTGACCTAAGATCAGGTCAATTTCGTGACCTCCCCATTATAAGCAAATGGGGAAATTTTTAAAATACTTCCCTTTTCTAGGATATGCAAGATCAAACTTCAATAATTCCTAGATGATGTTATTTTAAGATATTTTTGACGATCCGAGTGTCAATTTTTGTGTGTGACCCCTATGGGGTCAATTGAGGTCATAAGAGGTCACCATCACTTATTTGACAATAACTCGCGATATAATCACTATGGCTAAGTGAAACCGACGCCAATGTGTTTGTCTCGTCAAGACGCGTCTCTCAATGTGAAACATGGCCTACTTGGGTCACCACTTGACCTCGACCTGAGGTCAAATTTTGAAGTTGACCTTAAAAGGTCAACATGTATACCATTCGACGCTTCTTGCCAAGACAAACACGATGACGCAAAGTTCATTCCGTTCATTTCATTAGTTAAAACGATATAAGCGGGATATGTGTTTGACAAAAACGGCATTTTTGATATTTGTGACATGTTCGACAAAAGTTGTTTTGATTGGGCTTACCAATAAGCTTCCAAAATTGTATGATTCTAACCGACCGGTTTCCAAATTGTTCTCATTTTTGGGGCTTACCAAAGTCGATTGACATTTCTACTCCGTGCCATAGACGGCGCCCCAACATCGTCAGTAACGGCGCCAATCAGACTGCCTACGAACAGCCACTCCGGCGAGTAACGGTACTCCTCGGACTAGTGACTCTTTGTCTCAGGTCCCATAAAATATGAAGGAGAAACGCCCCTAATATTATATGTTACCTAATATTGGCCGAGCCCTAGTCGATCGGTTGGTATCCCTCAAAGCAATGCTCATTGCTCAGATCATCTGTGAATTGCTGCGCACTCTATTGCTTGGCAGTTACGCAAGTGTGCGCAATGATATCGAGTGTAGTTGAGTTTCCCATGAAGGCCATGTCTGTGCTAATCAAGAAGCTCGCCAGCTTTGCGGCTTTGCAGCTTAACAACACGATAGGAAGTTCTGCTCAAATTCTGCCTGACCTGCTTAGATCGTTACCTAGAAGCTTTTGATCCACGGATGAACTCGGTCGTTATCGAGAAGGTGTAATTTAGGCTCTTCAATGCCGATAGTGCACCATAAAATTGTATACTTACCAGCTACCGTTATTACCAGATAAGGAGATAATTTTGCCTTGCATTGTACAAAGCACTTCGTACACTTTACAGTGATCGTGAAACGACAAGCGAAGAGTCACTCGGAACTCCCAAAGCGGTACGCCTGATTATACAGTTTTGAGTACACACCGGCATAATTAAGTGGTGAAAGTTAGGCGAATTATAAAGTTGAAACTCTGGCCGTTCGGTCCCTAACGTCATATAAACTGTGTACAGGCGCTTTCGACGGCCGCACGCCACCACTGTCAAAGGCAAACATAGAGCACCGTGGGGACCAGACAGCGTAGACCTGCAGGGAACATTTAGGTAAGCAAGGCGGCACATACATGTTCTCTGCCGTGCTCTACGCCCGCCGGTTGGCTGTCACGTAGCAGGCTAATTCGACATCATGTGTGACGTATATTTCCAAATTTCGGCGTTCGCAAACACAAGTTTGATCATATAATATGTTAGTTTAACTCTCAGATGGGCTGAAGGCATCACATCAGTTAACATAATTAGACAAAGATGGACTAAGGACTTCTGCTTGCACAGAATGTTTCGATAAGTGTTTCGGATGAAGCAATGCTGTTAAAAGTAGCTTGATATTAGGGATCTATACCTCGCCACATATGTGTACCTACTAGTAAAACGCTGTAGTTGCTGAAGCACCAGTGAGCGCGAACGAAATACATGGTTAATTTGAACTCCGTCGGACTAGTAGTTTTTTGTATATAAAGAGCACGTGCACACGTGCTCATATGCTTATATCTTAGATTTGAAATCGAGGACAGTGCTTGTAACATCGCTCGTGACATCGCTCGTGACATCGCTCGTGACATTGCTCGTGACATCGCTCGTGACATCACTCGCGACATCACTCGTGAAATCGCTCGTTACATCGCTCGTGCCATCGCTCGTGCCATCGCTCGTGCCATCGCTCGTGACATCGCTTGTGACATCGCTCGTGATATCGCTCGTGACATCGCTCGTGACATCGCTCGTGACATCACTAGTGACATCGCTTGCGACATCGCTCGTGACATCGCTCGTGACATCGTTCGTGACAGCGCTCGTGACATCGTTCGTAAGAGCTCGTAGAGTGGCGACAAAACGATATTACGTCTCAACTAATAACCTGTAGTAGCGTGCTTTTATTTTTGCATGATTTTTTTTAGCCGTTTCTACGATGGATTTTTACGCTGGATGGAAACATTGCTAGCACACACACAAAACGCACGTAATAATAAATCCTGAAGGTTGTCGAACTTAACATCAAATCCTTAAAAACCTTACCAATGTTATCCACACAGTCAAAAATATTAAAAACAGCTATTGACTACAACATTTGGATTAACCAGAAACATCACTATCTAACACTTCTTGTTATAAATAGTTATCTATGTTATATTAGGCCCAAGACTCAGCTATGTAAGCCGAGGCTGCCATAATAGAGTCGAATTCAATACAATGAGAGGCGTTTTGAAGAACCCTTACTAAACGTTTTCCCAAAAATCCTCATCGTGTTCTTGAAGAAGCCTTCAAGAAGTCCAAAGATTTTCGAGGTAACCTGCAAGAATGCTATGACTTCTCGTTTTCGCTATTATAGTTTTCGCTAAATATAACAGCACTTTTTAATAACCGCTTGATTTCTTGAAGAATTCTATATGTTCTTGATTGTTTTTCCAGTGCACTGGAATGACGAGGGCCATATCAAAAGCAACTAAATCAACAGCTGAGGTGAACGTTCATAGGTATACTGTAAATAGCAATGCAATGAGAACGCACTGAATGTGCAAATGCAAAAGTGCAGTGGGCATGTTAAGCAGTCTGTAACACATGCAAGAGTTGTATACATATTTTGAGTTTTAATAATAAATTGTGCGTTGAGCATATGTACATCTTTATATCAAAATTAAATAAACTTTTCCACAACTATTACAGTGATAAGCTTTAAAACTACACTTTAGTGATATTTCTATCAGAGAAGCATCACCAGAACGATAAAAATGCAGCTTGACATTTATTGCTTTAACTGTGTTCTATCGTGATGTTAATAATATGTGATCAAAATATTAACCAAGGCCTATTTTGAGCTATTTTATTTTGATAGCCAAGAAAAAGTGTACTTAATTCACATATTAATTATATATATATATTGAACTTATTTCCGATAGAAAAAAATGACATGCAGCTTTAAAGCTTACAAATTTGTGGGATCCTTGAACATAAGCAAGCAATGACTAAAATGATGAGAACTGCTATGCATCCTATCTGTGATACTCTACAGTCTACATTTGCCACCGCATAACGATCGACAAGACTGAATATTTAATATACTTCCTGTTATCAAAACGGGTTCTTTGTCCCTATATATTTGAAGGCAATATATATTATATCATGAATAGCATTGACAAAACAATCCTTCCCAATGTATCGCTCCTAGATTTTTCTTGCCTTTGATTTTCTGGGACTCGGATCATACTAAGCAGTGAATTTATGGGACTTGGATCATACTAGGTGGTATATTTCTGGGACTCAGGTCATAATAAATAGTAGATTTCAGGAATTCGGGTCGTCCTAAGTGGTCAATTCCTGGGACTCGGAGCATGCTGAGTAGTGGATTTCTGGGACTCGATTCATTCTTGTTAAATCTCGGTTAAAAGTTAAATATATAATAGTTATATTTTTAGGAAATATATACTAGTATACTAGTTATCATTCGCCAGTGAAGGCCCTATTCACCTACGTGATAGGGTAGGGGGGGTAATGGACCCCCCCGTGCGTTTCGCCCCTAAATGAGCTAGAGCTTTAAGTTAAAAACGAGCGTGCTGCTTGTGACAAGAGGAAGCCGAAGGTACCTGATTTTTAGGTCCTGAGGCATTTGGTCACCTCTGAGGTCAAGTTAATGACCAAAAGTTCAACATATTGAAAATGTGTAAAAATTCCACAAACATCCGACTACAGTGATGTAAAAACATCTAAGGGTGATTCATAGGTGCAAATTCGAATTCAGCATCAGAAACTATACTAAGAACACAAAAATTCCAAAACGTTCATGTCACGTCATCTGAGGTCATTGACCTCGGCTGACCTTTGATGACCCCTGTACCGTGAATAACCCAGTGGAATATATAATAGCACCAAATGGTTGTTAAACTTGAAATCAGCGTCGCAAAGTACCCTAGAAACTGCTAGAGAAAAGACAGCTTAGGCTATCAGAGGTCATTGACCCCAGTTGACCTCTGACAAGGTCAATTGAGGTCACGGACTATGTGGAAGTCATCAATGTCACGTTATGACACCTTTATATATGTTCCTAAACCTAAAACACTCGGGAACAGCACGCGTGTCCTGCATCGATACTACGGAACGCCATTTCCGCCTGACATGACCTCGAGAAACAGGTCATGGGTCCAAGGTTATTTCACCATTTTTTTCTCAACAAATTTAAGGCATGTGTCGAATTCTTCAAAACTAGGGTAGCCCGAAATACATCGCAATCGGTTATTATCTACGTAAATTATTTATGAAAAACCGAGCGGGTGGCATCCACCCCCTTCCCCTACACTGGCAAGGTTAAATTAGTGAATGAACAAGATAGTTACCTAATAGTTTGTTGGATTTTACGAAATCATTAGCAGAGAAATTGCCATAGGATTTTCGTCGAAAAAATAGGACACCGGACCGGATGATACCGGACTAGCCGTAGGTATGTGAGTCGATTTGATTTCGTAACGGTCAGGACCGTCCCGCTCGGAGCAGCGGCCGGCCTCCGCCACCCTCGGGAGGCCAACTCGCGGCCCTGGGATGTTTGTTTATCGGCGCGGTGAATTATTCTGTGGACAGAGGGTGGGAGGAGACCGGCTGCGGCCGGCTGTGATGCTCTGCTCCCACACTCTGCCGTCCGGCTCCAGCGCGCTCTGAAACACCACTCGGGCCTGTCATCTTCATTTGACTGATATTTTTCTCCTGATGAAAATACTGTTTTGGCAGCCAACATATCTTGTTAGGTCTGCAAGCTTGCATTTCCATAAGGTTCCAAGCACTGCCAAAAATAAGTTTTGCACAATGCATAGAATATTTGTTAACCTTTTGTTCATTTTAGTTAGCTCGCGTTCCACTATAGGCCTCTTGGTTTTCCACCACCGTAGGGGGGGGGGGCGTTTTAACGTCCTCCTCTAACTCAGCTCATTTTCGACTTTACAAAATGAAAGTTAGCCAGAAATAATTTCGAAACAATTTCAGTTATGTTTTCGCTCAGGTGCAAATTGAGATAACAGAGGTCACCAAAGGTCAAATTTTCAAATTTTCAAAGGTCAAAGGTCAAGTTTTTCGACTCTGCTCCAAACAATCCCAAAAAAAATCCGAAGCTTTTAAAGCTAGAGGTAAACAGCACAGTAAGCTAAATTTACATTCGTTGTCTGAAAAATGGATTCAGATTTGACTTCAGACTCATAGTTTAGGCTCCAGGGAGCACACAAGTTGTTTAGTTATGTTCGGCAAAGGCGCATTTTACTTACAGTATGTGATTCAAAAAATATTACGCAGTATAATTTACACTAGTGTAATTGTCTTGTTCAGGCGCGTCTAATAATATACCTGGGTGACCTGGTGAGGTCAATTTCATATTTTGACTTAAGGTTAAGGTCAAGTGGTGACTCAAGTAGGTCATGTTTCATATTGAAAATGCGTTTGCGAGAAAAACACATTACTGTGGGTTTCACTTATCTTTATTGATTATATCGAGAGTTTTAGACTATACAGACTATAGACTATAATTTCCAAGAGTCAGATATAGTTTATCTGACGATAGGCTAGTGGAAAGGAAAAATGAATAACAGGATCATAATTTACGCATCGAAAAAAAACTACACCTATCATATTTACGTTTTCCTTAAGTTATCAGATTAAAAACGGGTTTTGAGCCGTCGCTGGCCCGTAGTGCACTGCGCGCGCCGCGTACCGCTAATGGGCGTGGGCGTGGGCGTGGGCGTGGGCGTGGGTGCGCGCGTGCGTGCGTGCGTGCGTGCGTGCGTGCGTGCGTGCGTGCGTGCGTGCGTGCGTGCGTGCGTGCGTGCGTGCG
>JARBER010145917.1:0-10847 GCA_030265075.1 Balanus glandula
GAGAGAGAGAGAGAGAGAGAGAGAGAGAGAGAGAGAGAGAGAGAGAGAGAGAGAAATTCCATAAATAGTTATTAGGATTATTTAAATTCACATCACATTGTGAAGATGAACGTAACCGAAGTTATCAACAATAGATTGTATTGCTAAACGCGTTTGACGTACCTATTCGTAGGCACTTTGACAATACCAGAGGCCTCTTGCACCAAAAATCCACATTTGTAAAACTCAATTCTTCCAGTAATTGGTAAACAACAGAAAATCAAATTTGTCACCTTATGCTTGACCCAAGTTGTCAAAACTCTGCATTACACCATTTCAAACAATCCCAGATCGATTCGTGAATGATTCTACCAAATCAGTCACATGAGCTCGGAGCATAGCATCATCTGTGTTTTAGACATTCTTGGCATAATTGTGTTCAACAGCGTATATTTGTGTGGTCCAAGAAGCTTCTGATCTGTATGCGTACGGGGGTGTGCGCAAAAGTCGATATCTCACAAATGCTTGCCATTCACCCTATTGACAGGCTCCATCGACCCGAATCAGTCTCCTCTTTCTGCCAAAATCTCACCCAGTCTACCAAACAACAAAACCTTCCGCCGGCGCCACTCAACTCCACCACACAGCCAAACTTTTTCCGCTGGTCATTTCCTCGCTCACCGCCCGGCTCACCATCACGTCATTTCTCAGGCGTTTTTACCGCTCCTTCCGCCGGCCGCCGGCCTGGGCGGTCCGTGGTTCCGCCGAAACTCGACCTCCGCCACCGACTCTTAGCTGGCCCCACCACCGACTCTTAGCTGGCCCCACCACCGACTCTTAGCTGGCCCCACCACCGGCTCTTAGCTGGCCCCACCGCCGGCTCTTAGCTGGCCCCACCGCCGGCTCTTAGCTGGCCCCACCACCGGCTCTTAGCTGGCCTCCACCACTGACTCTTAGCTGGCCCCACCGCCGGCTCTTAGCTGGCCCCACCGCCGGCTCTTAGCTGGCCCCACCGCCGGCTCTTAGCTGGCCCCGCCACCGATTCTTAGCTGATCCCGGCTGCGGCTCTTTGCTGGGCTCCGCCACCGACTCTTAGCTGATCCCGGCGCAGGTCGGCGGCTTAGACGCGGCTTTTGCGCGGTGCATCGCATCGATCAGCCGGGCGTCTGCCGGCGACGGGCCGCGGCGGCGCTCTCGTCATCCATCCCACGGCCTATTATTGCCCGGCACGCGGCGCACGCGGAGGCCAGCTCGCGGCTCGCTCAGCCGCCCGCCCGAGCAGGCGCACACGCCAAATATGCCGGCCCATCAGCCGGGCCAATTAGTCTGCAGAGCACGGCGTCGCTTCGCCACTGCAACTGGCTTGTCGCGCTGCTTAGGAGGACAGAGGAGTAGGGGAATCCGTCTAAAGCAGAGTAATGTTCACTCAGGCATTCATGCGCGATGCGTAGCCGCACGCGTCTGTGAGCTTAACGCTCACACACGGTTCACTAGCGTGATTGGGCCTCCATACTGCAACCGCGCACAAACCAAAGCCTTCGTAGTTTGTAGACCTCCATGTTTTTTTTAGTACACTATCAAGCATAAGTGTCATGGTTATTGGTTATGCTCTCGTACTCGTCTACTCTACAGGGTGTCCAACAATTCATGTCACACCCTTCCGCTTCCAGCTCGTATAACGCAAAAACGATAAGTCGGCGTCCCATGATTTTGTTACGGATGCACCCTCCCTTCTCCCTGAAATAGGTTCTCCAACGTTCCTGAATGTCGGACATCAGGTTGTCCAGCAGCTCCGAGCCGATCCCGGAACAGTCCTCCGCTCGGATGTTCATTACCGTGCTTTACGCCGCAGATGGCGCCATCTTGTTCATTTCGTCCTTGACTATCGCTCACAAGTTTTCGACTGGAGACGACTGGTCGGGAGTGTTTGTTGGCCATTCACCATTAGTCCAGAACGCCGTAGCATGCAATTCCTGCGTCTTGTGGGCTTAATATGCTGGACGCCGTTTCCTTGAAAATGGCCCTTGACAGGCCAGGAAGTTTGGCTTGAGCTGTAGGGCGTTCTGCCTTCACCGTTCACAATGTCTGCCACTTGGCTCCCTCGCACCCGCATGTGAGGCTCAGTGTGGGGCAGCCTGTAAAGCTGAAACGCTGACTCTTCGGTGAACAGGAACCGTCTCTAGTCCTGGCCCATCCAGTCACATCTCGCCATGGTGAAGTTCAGCCTCTTGGTCATCTGTGACTGTCCGTCTTGGCTGGAGGCGAGGTTTGATGAGTTTAAGCAGCAGGAAGTTCCGAACGTGTCTGTGCAATGCACGCATACATTCGGCAATCCCGGCACACATACATTCAGAAATCCCGAGTCTACGATACACAGTGTGCATGGTAGACTTAGATAACCAAGGACCGCTGGCCGTCAGCCTCCGCGCTAGTTTTCATATTGACTGGTCTCTCTCTAGCGCGGACTTGGACATCACGATGTTTGCCATTCGGCCGACAGAGTTCTTCCTCCCGCGGCTCTCTCAGCTCTCCAGGGTCTGTCGCGGGACCGCCAGCGGTAGATGGTTCCCCGCTTCTCGGCAGCCTGGCTATGGGCCATCCCTCCGTTCAACATGTCGACAGTTCGGCAGCGGACTGACACATATTGCTCTTTGACCATTCTGGACACCTCGTCGGCGCGCTGGGTGCTAATCCGGAAATGAGTGCAGCCATCCTCCCGGCAGGCCGGGTCACGTCAGACAGCCGGTCACGTGATCAGCAGACATGCAACGAACGTTAGACTATGTCATTTTATTGCAAAATGTGATTTATTGCAGAGCAATTGCACCTGAATCTGAATCTGAAGTCCATTTTCTGAATTCGCGCCAAGTCACCCAATATTATCGTTCAAAGCTGGATTTAATGCCATCAAATACGTTTGAAAAATGAGCCACTACTATAGAACTAAAATCAATCACTGCAGCGTTTTAAAGCAACTGTGAACATTTATATTTTGATATTAATATTTTTCTCTCAAAAAATATATGGCCAAAAACATAACATACCTTTTTTAAAAATGATTTAAATCCATTAAATTGTTTAAAAATCAAACATTTGCGCCCAAGACTTTTGGATAGGCGCTGAAGGAATTATTCATATTTAACGTTAATAATCTTTGCTTGGGCAGACATTTTTTTGCTACCATATCTTGTTTACTTTTCCAAGGTCAGCTTTATAATAGGAGTTTTTTTACAATACAATTTTTTTTTGTGCTTAGGAGAGCCTTTGATGTCAATTAAAGGTTAATATTGGTCTCTATATGTTTTTTAAAGCACCACTTGCCAAAAGTGACAGAGTTCCTTTAAGACACGTTTTTTGGCGAAATTACATTCGCGGTGCGCTCAACAGGAGAAATGAAGCTCGTAAAAGGGTGTAATATCAATTACCTTGTGTAATTAGCCTGACAACCTACCTAGCTAAGGTATCGGACTTCGATTGTAAATAAGCACATTCTCCTTTTCAGTACGCAATAAACACAAGCTGTTGTCATCACGGGGCATAGCGACCAATTTTCGAGAAGGTCAAAACCCCAAAGCAAGTCTATTCTCTTAGCGTGGGTTGATTCGATGAGACAGGGCGGGTCTGTTGGGGCATGACAAACACACTGCCCCAGTCACACAACTCACACAGGCTCGTAACGTGAAATACGTGAAATACCTACACAGCGCCGCGACCGCCGGGCGGCCAGATCGAACCAACAGCCGTGCCAAGAAGCGTACGAGAGCAGATACTTTGTAAGTGCTGCTGTGGAGCGTTGACTTTTGAAAAACAAGTTTTTTACAACAGTCGCTTTCTTAATGGATTTATGGGATACTGAGGTTAACAATAGCCGTTTTCACGATGTATTTTTACATGGCTGAGAGCTATCTTACTGAGAAGAACCTTAATTATTTTTTAGTATGGATGTTTTAGTATATGATACCTTCCAAGACAAAAACACTGATTTAGGCGAGATAAATACTGTTAATTATTTAGGAAATCTTATTTTGTAGATTTAATCACAAGAGTACCAACACATACATACTCACAGAACATATTCATTTAATCAATTGTACAATTTAATACTAGGTATATCTGGCAACTTCATGGCTGTGGCCATTTTGGATACACCTCTCTGTCGTGACTCAGCGTTTCGACGGCTAACTATGATGAAGAGGCCTGTAGGAGGGCTCCAACAGATAGAGAGCAAACCTTACAGAGGTCGCTACCTGACGGTGCCATCTGTGTATTCATACAGAGAGAAAACCATGTAGATGAGAGCACCAGACTGCACCATATACTAAATTTGCAATACTGAGACTGCGTATATGCGCAGACTGAGATTGCGTATATGCGCGAGTTTTAATATTGTTGATTGTTAATAGATGGAGTAATCTGGCATCACAACTAACTTTTAAATTATTTGCATGCTTATTACAATTAAATTATATTATTGGGATGTTAACTCAATATGCATTACACACATATTACCGCCTTGATACTACCAATCGCGCGCACAGAAAAAAACGAGCGGCCAGCATCATTGTGTAAGTGCGGAAGTCATTATCTAACAACGCAGTCCCCTGTCAATAGAGATGGTAGATACGTTATCGGCACACCAATTACAGACCGCGTGGCTGATCTATGGCGCTATACAGTGGACCATTCATCGTTGCGGCTGGCAGTGTCATGTCGACGATATGTGGGAGCGGTAGCTGCAGGTAATTACGACAGCAGAGGGTGCCCAGTAGCCACTAGTGAATGGTTAACCCGGCCGCTGTTAACCCACGTTCGCCCACCGACATATCTTGCGATGTGTTTACTTTGTGAGCTGATGTTTCGGTGGTCAGCAGGATAATTGCTGGTTTGGCGAACTGTGGAAACGTCCGCCAGTGCTCTCCTGTCTCCAAGCTATGGACGCCGTCCTTCACTAAGGACTGTATCGCACGGATACCAAACAGAAAACGCGCCGCGGCCCCACATATCCCGGCTACCGTACGCGGAAGCCCCCGCCCCCGCACCGCGACCCAACCTGACCCGGCCTGACCCCGGCGGTGTCAATTCGCCAGCCAATCAGCGAGCCGCGCGTCACCTGGCCGCCACCCATCACAGCAAGTCGCCTGGTCCATGAGCGGCGCCGACCCAGTCTGAACGGTCACGTGACAGGTCAGTTGGCCAGCCGATCAGGGTCGGGCCAGGGTCAGGGCGCGCAGGCTCCGCCCCACGCGTAGCCGAGCCGCGGGTGAATGCCGGCCGGGTGAGATAGCTTCCCTGCGAAATCCGCAGCACGCTACATAACGCAGAGTGCCGACCTTCAATACAGGCCTATGGGTATCAGTTTTTTACAGCTGATTTTTTGCTATCTAAAACATAAAATAGACTATAGATTTTAGATTTAACTAGGAAATGTCTTAGTTATTCAGGTTCATATACACAAAGATTAATTCATGTAGCTAAGAATCATCATACTCATGTGGTTGCTCTTATACGTGTTTCATGAACAGCCACTGAGAATATGGTGGAATGCACTGTGCAAGCTGCTACAAATGACGGCGGTATGAAAAATATAATGCTTAGCATATCACTTAAAATATATATATGGAATGAAAAATGATAGGCGAGTATGAAAATGTGCATATGAAACGAAAATAACCAAAATAAGAACATTGAATCGTCTTTGCAATGTGCAACACATCATCTGAAGATCGATTTGTTTTTGCTTTAACAGTGTGTAGTTAAAAAACCAGAAGGAGTCGGAGTGAGATATTAATATATGTTATGAAACAAATTAATTTCTTTCGAATAGAACTACGCCGGTTACATACCTTTTGGATAGTTTTTCATTTTTAGTCTTCAAACAAATAAATATCCTATAGCTTTTTGGTCAGTGCTGTAAGTTTAAAGAAACCAGAAAGAGTCGGAGTGGGAAAATAATACACCAAATGTAAAATTATAAGAAACTGTATATGCGTAAGATAAATTTCAAACACCTTGGTTGATTTTTGTCAAACTGACCTAAAATATTAAAGATTACTTAACTTACAGTACTGACATTCATCATGGTGTTTGATGGCAGGGCGCATAATTCCATTTGGAACATAGTCAATCAGCGACAAGACACATCAATGTTGATTGGCTATCGCATCTGATAACACTGTGAACATTTTTCATGGAACATGGGTGCCGATTAGCTTTCTCCGTCATATGGTATATTAATAGCTTATACTAGGTTCAGCTCATATCTAGTATAATGTTAAGCAAAGTTAAGAGTTTGTGGATACTAAATGTATTATTTTGTTTATGATTGGATTTTTTTCTGCACATTAGTTTTTTTAAATATTTTGATCTTTGTTCACAGTATATATTCCAAAATTTAATTATGCCCTAGTTCTAAACTTTCAGTATAGTTCCAACACGAAAGAAGTAGACTTACTATGGTAGCTGTATGTGTTTTTCAAAAGGATTCAAGCATGGCGCATTTGTTTCGAATATGGGCTTCTGACTTTAGCTGGCCACCAAGGGTAAAGAGGTTCGGCTAAAGCGTAGTTCCTGTCTAAAGGCATCTTGCTGTGAGTGGTTTCCTCGTTTTCGGTACCTTTTCTTAGGGATCTGTTCTGTATGGTGTGCTTAACCTCAGCCAGCCTCTACTCTTTCGCTTTCGAGAAAAATAATTATGAGTTCAGATGAGTTTTTGGGCGACTTTTGATCGACTCAGAGCAAATTTGAGCAGCCACGGACATGACTGGAGGAGTTTAAAGGAGGTAAGTGCAGGCTAGTGACACATGCGAACAGACCCATTTTCTTTCGGCAATACAACTATATCGAGACCGTAAATCTGACTATAGTTTTCGCGTGACGTCACAGGCTGGCGCCCCCGTGATCCGCAGGTTGTCGGCCAGTAAGCTCGATTGATGGAGGCGTCCGTCTTGTGACGCCAAATTTATCGGCTCGAGCCCCACGCTGGCCGGAGCCTTTCACAGAGCGATGCGACACACACACGCACACACAGGGTCTTTTCAAACACTTATATAGATGGCTGTTATCACGCCCTGTGGTGACGTCAAAAACCACGTTTGCATGACTCCATTAGGCTATAGGTAAACCGGAGTTCTCCCGTAATCACTTATGTATTGTTGCTCTCCCCCCACCCACCCGCAAGGAAATACAATATATCGCCAGTTATGTATCAGCTATTAGCATAGTCCATACCTCAGAGTAAAACTCTTTTTTAAGTGGTCAAACAATACGAGAAGGGACTACAAGGGGAAGTCCAGATTATCTTGTTTCATTGAAACGATTATAGAGCGTACGGAAAACTCGGCTATCGTTCAGAAGATGGCGACACCGCCCACACGAGCTCTCTCCCTGGCAAAGTGGCTCGGTAAAACCTTCCGGCCCGAAGTGCTCATCAGCATTTCACGCTGGACGCTCAAAGGCACCGCTTCACTGCTAAGCCGCACTCGGCCGGCAAACGCCACTTGGAATTGCTCCCCATCCACGCGCAAGGAATTAGTACAATATCTGAACTCTGACACACGAAGCTATCCGGTTAAGACCTTTGGGTGGCGGTGGGCCGTCTAGGCGGGTGGTCTGAAGCGCTATGGGGATGATCAAGGCACGGCTCGTCACCGCTCGTCGCAGAATGATCCCCACTTCGGCAGGGTGGTTACTGCAAGACGTGACGGGACTGACTGAGGAGGAGAGGATCAGAGAAGCGCAGACCGATGCAACGTCACATATGACGTCACATATGACGTCACATCCCTGCCTGTCAGACTCGGCAACAGGCAGAGACGATGTGATGATATGTGAATCGGTAACTCCGTTGGCCTAGTAAGGCAGTTCCTATAATTTGGATAGGTACTGCCTTTCTCCCTTATAAAACTGTATGGCATTAACATTCTAGCGTGTTTGTTTCGGATTAATATGACAGTGTTTGTGTCCAAATATACAATTTGTAATACTGCTATGGTTTTCAGTTTCCCTAATGACATGCATATTGCAGAAGTGCAAATAATTCACAACATAAATTGATCATATTTTTACACGTACCTATATGTTGTTCTAAGGGTCCTGGCAACGACAAGTTTTCATCTCGATTACAATACAAATAGGTCAATATGATTTATGATGTAGACAATTTACCCACACCGAGGAGGTACAAAATTGGTCCACTTATTACGATAAACCTACCACAGACATCACCAGAAAATATGCAATTAAGATAAATCGAACAAAAGGCATTCATTTAAGTAGTTTCGCACAATTAGGTAATGGCGCACAACATCTCTCAGTAAGCGGATACTATGCAAGTATTGCGGGCATCGGTCCGGATGCGATACCAAATCCCTCTCAATCATGGACGCAATATGGCTGCTGAGGCTCAGGAAGCTGTTCCTGAGCGGCGGATATGTTGGCGGCCAACTATTCCAATATCGGGCGTCTAGCCGACCGCTTAGCTGCCATCATCCCCCTCCCTCCCTCTCCCCACCCGGACCGGCAGCAGGCACTTGTTGCCTGAGGCGTACGGGGAGCAAAAACGTGCTGGTATTGATTCGCGGGTCACCATTGTTGCTTCTATAAAAGACCAGCAGTGTCTAAGTATTCCAGCACGGTAAAATATTAAGTAAACCGTGTTCTTATATATTCATTTAGGCACAACTTGTGAAGCTCATATCCAATTTATTTCTACATTTATTTCTGAAGCATTTAATTGAAATAGTGCGGTTTTGTATTTGGCATTTTCTGTGAAAACTCGGCTTGGAATGAACGGCAGGCCAAGTACTTGTTCTCTCATTATCGTCAAGATGAAATTAATCCGGCAACTTTCAGCTACATTGTCCTCAAAATATGCATGCGCACATACGTTGCACTATGCAAGAACACGTGCTTCTGTATTAAAAAATAATTTATTTCATACTTTCTCTGTGACGTCCTTTTTTCGACTCAAATATCGATCATACACGTGTCAAACATTGCACAACTCTCTGCCTTTCAAAGTTCGTGGGGTCCGGGGGGGGGCGTGTGCGCTCCGGCCGCAGCGTCCGCGAGCTCCCAGCACGCCCGGGAGACGGCCACCGGGATGGAGACCGAATTGCACCCATCCGAGGAGGCGGCCGGAGCACCAGCCGGCCGTGTGTTGGTAGTCAACGGGGCGCCCTGATGGCCCGAGTAAGGGCCTGATCCGGCTCCATTTCGACCAAATGCGTTCGCTATGCATGACGGCTGGATATCGGTGTGTAAAGTCGCACTGGATGTCTCCCCCGGGAGTCGTAGCACTCCTGCATTGTGTCAGTGTTGTAAATTGCGGCACCGGCTCACCCATTGACAGCTGACCGGTTCCCGTATAGGGCCAGCTTCATAGAATGCAGGACCGCTCTGGCGATGAAGCGGCCGAGTTTCATCTAGTGAAGAACGGAGAGCAGACTGGCTACCCATATACTTAGAGTGTTCAGCGGGTCAGCCTATCCGCCAGGGCCGTCCGTTCAGCGGGTTAGTCTATCCGCCAGGGGCCTGCTCGGCACCAACAAATATGTTTGAGCCTTTTAAGTTAAAAAGCGACATATCAACGGAGGCAACTGATTTATTTTAATTAGAAACAGGATAAAGAAATCACTGATCATTATTTATAATCCACTTCCCTGCTTTTCCCAATTATCGCCGCAAAATGCGAGACCGATATGTTTGGCAAAGGTGCTGACATGCGTGCAGCTAATCAACCTTTGCACAAGCAGTATAACAAGCCTTCGTAACTTAATAAGTAGCAATAATGATAACAGCCGTAAGTCCTGTATCACAATATTAAACTTTCAACTGGTTGTTCCAAAGCTTCGTAAAATATCCGTGAGACAGCCCAAACCGGTTCAAAGTGGCCCGTAAAGGTGATGGAATTATGAATTTGAACAGCTGATGCTCGCATAATAATATTAGTTGTGGCTTTAAAGAGACAGTCGGAAGGGTTATTTTACACAAAGTAAGCATTGCAGACGTTCAGCTACTCTGGATTGTGGAGTTGCTTGAAGCCAACTAATTTACCAAATTATTTTCTAACCGTTTTAAACGTGAAATCCCAAGTTGTACTTTAACAATAGCTGCCATGTTTAGGAACCTGCCGTGCTATC
The DNA here is from genome assembly GCA_030265075.1 of Balanus glandula. Lineage (NCBI taxonomy): Eukaryota > Metazoa > Arthropoda > Thecostraca > Balanomorpha > Balanidae > Balanus > Balanus glandula. The sequence goes on from JARBER010145917.1 coordinate 10,119, forward strand.
ATACTCTCCAGTAATAAATAAGAAAGCGGCATACACCACTTTCAGGGCAAAACTTTCTAGCCTACGATGAAAACTTTTTCTATATAGTCTCTAGCTATTTTGATCAAGATATAGATATTAGATTTAGATATTAGATTTAGATATTAGATTAGATATATAGATCAAGATATATATATTCTCATATAGAGATAGAGATATAGAGATATAGATATTATATTTAGATATTAGATTAGATATATAGATGAAGATATAGATATTCTCATTGTCTGATACGTTAAATCCCAAATATGCAGGAAAAAATGGTCTTTCTACATTAGTGTTATTTTCCATACTGAAACGGAAGCGACATGTGGTAAATAGCTTCCCACCCTTGTGCTTGGCAAATTATGCAATATTCACCTCGTTTTTTTTTCCACCTCGCGGGAATGTATAAAACCACGAGCAGGAATAAAAATCAGGCATCGAGCCGAGGGCGAGACGTTTAATTGATTTGTATTACTGCGAGTGGTTTAATTGTTTTATCCCGTGGCGCAATTTCAATGACTTTCCAGACCCACAAGGGGATTAAAGGGAGTGGGTCTACTGACATTGTAATGTCAAATATATTTTTGTAACGTAAAGAAACTACTGCTTGAATTATTGCATACGATACAATTCACGTCTGAAGCTCCTTTACTTGATTTTTTACTTAAATTATGTTTTGCGAATGTTTTGTTTCGATGTCAATAA
>JARBER010146028.1:0-10846 GCA_030265075.1 Balanus glandula
GCCAATGCAAATCCTGAAAAATGACGATTTTGTGATTTTGAAAGTGAAGGTGGCCCTAACTTTGCACGTGGCTCGTGCTTTGCCCTGAAGGACATACTATACTCCAGGCCTATCTGTTCTCTATCGACCCGTGTTTGTCGCGTGTCGCTGCGACCTTCTGTTGCCGAGCTATCGGTCCGGGATGCGACCGGTGCAGGCCAGTTTTTCGACATTTCCGAATTCGTCGTTTCTCGTGTTAAGGCAATGGCACCACTTGTGTGCGTGCTGCGTGCGGTCCCTCTGGTCGGATCGACGCCGAATTCTAATACGATGGTGCGACCCTATCAGCCGACCTGTGTGCCAAATTTCGTCCACCCAGATGCAGCCGTTTTTGAGCTATTAATGCATTTATCGATGACGTCCGTTATTTAGGTTATTTAGTATTACGGATGGACGGATGGACGGACGTTACGCAATTAATAATATTGATGAGCTCATGTAAAATATGTTTGTATTCTTGTTTAATTGCATTAATGTTATAAAATATTTTTTTTGTTTTTATGAACCAAAAAATATTGGTACATTGCAAAAATGTCCCCCTACCGATTGTCCGCTATTTCTTACCTATGACGATTCACGATAGGGTTTTCTTTTATATCCAGCAACTAATGCGGCAAATATGAACCTAGGAATGTATTGGTACTGTTTTTACGAAACGCCGTGTATGTAACAAATTGATTGAAATATATATTTTTCACCGGCTCTACAAGTCAATCGACTCGTCCTCCCCAGTCAAAAATCCGTGGCGACGCCCCTGGATCTATGGTGTCAATCAATTTAGTTTGTGAAATTGGTATGCCTCAAAAGCAGTTTATTGTCCTTAGATATCGTGGTTTTCTATATCAGCGTGTCGAGATCTGTCTTAACCCGTGCCGTGCCGGTGCTCTGCGCCACCTTCCTCGTGCCGGGAGGGGAGGGGTATTTTACGTCCCCCCTCTAACTCGGCTCCCATTAAATTTACACAAAAACAAAATACAGCATTCGAAACCTCGCTAAAAAATATTTTGAAACTCTCCTTGTTAATTTTTCGTTTTTTCTAAAATTGAGGTCACCAGAGGTCACCAAAGGTCAAATTTTCTATTTGTATTGCTTTGCTCCCGACAATTCCATATATCTCAAAACTATACTAGCTAGAAGCAAACGGAAAAAAACAATCGCTAGCTATTGAAATTTTCAAACTGCATCATAGTCTCAGATTTGGCCTCAGGTCAATTTTTTTGGCTCCAGAGGTCATAAATGCCAAAAATGCTGTTTTTGAGCAAAATAGTTGCTCACTAATAACTTTGTACCTAGTTGATACAGAAAAATGTTAAGGCCATCGTGTTTGTCTTGTCCAAACGCTTCAAATGAAATACAGGGTGACATCGCCGCGTCATTTTTTATTATTTTGTTTATAAATTTAGTCCGAACGTTTTGAATGGATGGCTTGATGAAGTCAGAGCCCGCACTAAGCAGAGCTTGTTGCGCAGGTCCTGACCTCTACCGTCCGATCGGGAAATTCCGGGCAGTCGGCAGAATTCAGAAGCGAAAGTTTAACGTGCCCACATAGCCGGACACGGTCCGCCCCGCTCACAGACGTCAGCTGGCCTTCAGTGCGGCTGCTGCCACCGGCCGCAGCCATCCCAGTCTGGAGCAAATAGCGAGCGCCGAAGCGACTCGAACCGGGCTCTCACTACCGGTTGGTTCACAAGCCCAGCGCTCTACCGACTGAGCTACAGGGCGGACTAAATTATGGGAGACGTCATAAAAATGGCCTGACCTTGAGTCACCGATTTCAAAATTCCGAGATAACCGAATTGTAAGTGTCACTTTATAATAACACCATGTGCATTTCAAAAAGATCGGTGTGAGTCTCTGGCTTTGGCACAACTTCAAACATTTTTGGAGGTGGGGTCACTTAACGTCTGGTGACTTGACCCAAGATGTTTTGAGATTATATTGTTTTTAAAGTGTGCGGAATTGATGTACCAACAGGTGTGCGAAAATCTGGTGGCGTTTTGCGCCACCATTTTTGCTATCTGCGAAAAACCGACGAGGGGGAATCAACATTCAGCAATGCGCAGGTTAACCCGCGCCGTACCGGTGGTTACGCCCTTTAACGCCCCCCCCCCCCCCCCCACTCAGGTTGTTCGCACGCAGAGAAAAAATGGCGGCGCGCAGCGCCGCCAGGTTTTTGCCTACCTATTGGTGTATCAATTCCGCAAACTTTAAGAAAATAATTTCAGGTCATTTCAGGTCAGGTCACCAGTCCAGGTCAAGTGACCCAGCCGCCAAAAATGTTTGTAGTTGCACCAAAGCCAGAGTTTTTTCACTGATTATTCTGATACTTAAAGGATGCCATAAGGGCATAATAACTAACAATTCGTTTGTCTCGGAATTAGATATCGGTAACCTAGTCAGGTCAATTTCGTGTCCTCCCCATTATAAGTCAATGGGGAAATATTCAAATGCTTCCCATTTCAAGGATGTGCACAAAGTTAGTCTCATTACTTCTTGATCATGTAATTTAAGGTAATTATTGATGATCCAAGTGTAAATTTTGTTCTGTGACCGCTATGGGGTCATTTGAGGTCATGAGAGGTCACCATCACTTATTGGGCAATATCTCGCGACATAATCAAGATAGAAAAGAACAACCGGCGTCAATGTGTTTTTCTCGTCAAGACACGTCTATTATTATGCAATATGACCTACTCGGGTCACATTTGACCTTGACCCGACTTGACCCGAGGTCAATTTTTTATATGACCTCGAGATGTCACCATGTATGCCATTCAAAGCGTCTTGACGAGACAAACGCGATGGCGTAAACATTATTTATGTATTAACTTTAGGTAAAAAGTTATTAGCGAGCAGCTATTTTTCTCGAAAACAGCATTTTTGGCATTTATGAACTCTGGAGCCGCAAATATTGACCTGAGGTCAAATCTGAGACAATGTTGCAGATTGCAAATATCAACAGCTAGCGATTGCTGTTTCCGTTTTCTTCTAGCTAGTATAGTTTTTTTTAGATGTATCGAATTGTCTGGAGCAAACCAATACAACTAGAAAATTTGACCTTTAGTGACCTCTGGTGAACTCAATTTTTGCAAAAGCGAAGAATTACATGAAATACTTAACAAATATTTTTGACGAGCTTTGGAACGCTGTGTTTTTTTGGTTTACGTTTCATGGGAGCTGAGTTAGAGGAGGGGCGTAAAAGGGTCCCCCTGCGCACGGCGAAGGTGGCGTAAAGCACCGGCAGGGTGCGGGTTGAGCGATGATATTTAACCCTCGCACCGACGGGGGTCTGAGCCAACCGACGGATATAACACCTAGTTATATCTGCCCCCCCCCCCAGAGATCTAGGAAACTACACAACGTAGTGATAAGCAGAAAACGAAGTTAGATATAACACCTGTCGGGCACGGTCAACAGCTTAAGCTGCACATGTAAAAAAAGTATTTTTTGGGAAATTTATTCCACTTATCACTTTTTGACTAATAAAGTGAACGCAATACGCATTACGGGATCGTGCTTGTGTTATCAAGAAGCGTCGAATGATATAGGTACATGTTGTCCTTGCTAGGTTATCTAAAAAAATTGACAAATTTTGACCCTAAAAATTACACAAAATTGACAAATAATTGACAAAAAAATGACAAAAAAATGACAAAAAATTAAAAAGTTTTTGTGATTTCCGTTTTTGTATGCGTGTTTTTGTTTTCAAGAGACGTTATATGTTTTTTTATCATAAATGTAGTCCGAACATTTTGAATGAATGGATTGAAGAAGTCAGAGCACGCGCCAAGCAGAGCTTGTTGCGCAGACCCTGTCGTCGGATCGGGAAATTCTGAGTAGTCGGCAGGATTTGGAGGCGAAAGCTTAACGTGCCCGCATAGCCGGTCACAGTCCGCCCCGCGCGCAGACAGGCGTCAACTGACCTTCAGTACGGCCGCTGCCACCGGCCGCAGGCCATCGCAGTCTGGAGTAATTAGTGAGCGCCGAAGTGACTCGAACCGGACTCTCACTTCCGGTTGAGTCAGAAGCCCAGCACTCTACCGACTGAGCTACGTAGGGGCGGATAGTTTGTGAAATTAGCTTTAGTGGCGGCTTCTGCGATGTCCGTAGAATGATGTGAATGGCATAGCTTACAGCAACCGTTTAATTTATTCCCTGCAAGTTTTCATTTTTAACAGTATGTTGTATGCCAGCCAGTGAACAGGAGTGGGTGCACAGCAGTGAACACCTTTTTTAGCAGTATGTCCTATGCCCATCAGTGAGCATGTTCACTGGTGGTTCCATCCATTGAAAACCCTCTTTTTCGACAGTGCCCGATGGAGATAGCGCGTCTAAACGAGGGGGCGAAGGGCTTCAAAGCCAGAAAAAGACTTATGCTGTGCCGCATTCTCCCAATGACAATACTTTACGAAATGATCAATTTTTGTTACTGGACCAATGTTACTTTTGTGTTACTGGATGTCTCAGACATGTATAAATATATTTTGGTAGATAAAGTTGTCTAAACTTGAAATATGTTGATAAGAATCGTTGTTTGGTTATTGTCGAGTGTCACAGGGACTATCAATGTCGAGTGTCAATCAATTGTCAAGAAGCATCAAAGGAGCATCACAAGTAAGCCCCACCAACTACTTGCTCATCGCGAAAGTCTCCTGTTCACTGGTGGAACGCTTTACGTTCACCCATGCCATTATTGCCCAGAAATGAAGTTGGGTCTTAAAATATAAATCTGGGAATAACTTACATTTTGTATTAACAAGTTTTGTATGGCTATTCCTACGTAGTATAGAAAACAGTTTCTTGACAAACTTCCATATCTATTTGACTAAGCGCAAAGCCGGTGAATACATTTCCAAAAAGGGTGGTCTCTGAGTCTGATTGGTCTCTGGTGGTCTGATTGTATTACCTCTGCACAAGTGTGCTCTGGAAAGCATAATTCGCATTCTTAGCTCTGGGTTCTGGATTTCTTTCACGAAAATTGAAATATATTCGGGAAGAGTATATTTTCAGCCGAAAGCTCTCAGACTCAGAGGTTTCTCGTCACGGGCTACAAAACCGCTATCTCAGTTCAAAACTAATGTTGAAGGTGGTCTATTTCCTTCTACGTCGAGCCGAAGGCGAGACGTTGAAGTGATTTGTATTACTGCGAGTGATTTAAGGTGGCCGTCCACTGCGTTCGACGCGTTTGGCGCCTAATCGCCGGACAGCAGAATTTAACATTAAAGCCATGGAGAACGTGCTAAACGCAGCATGCCACCCGCAGGATTCGAACCCGGCAGACTAGGCATGAATCAGCTGACTTCCCATAACCTCTTATGTTAAATTATGCCGTTAAGTGATTAGGCGTGTGTGCAGTGAACGGCCACCTTTAATTGTTTTATCCCGTGGCGCAATTTTTGGATCCACAAGAGGTTTTACAGACTGTTAAACCGCAACTACGGCTTAACAACTAAGTTTTTTTTAACGCAGCAGCATATATATTTTAAGAAAACAGTTGTGACACACACCACATTACTCAGGTGAGTAAAACAAGAAATAAAACACATAAAACACAAAACAGGACAACCTATGGAGCGTTGAGGTCAGGGAGGCTGCAACGGCTGCCCTCCCCGCTTCGCTCCCGGCAGGCTGGGATCAGGTACCGTGCCAGGTCCGGGTCCGCCATGGGGTCGCGCGGATCCAGGGGCTGCATGCAGGATTTATTTTCCACTGCTAAGTGCCCCTGAGCTAACCTTTTAATTTCCTCGAACATTGCTCTTTAGGCTGGCAGGGAATCTTGGCTCGGCCCAGAGCTAGTGTAGGATGGGGACTCAGAAGCCGTTTCCCCAAGATCTAGGAAACCATTTAAATGAGGGGTCTATGTAAATGTATGTACTGTTGTACGCTATCATACCGAGAGGCTGGGATAACGAGGGGTGCAAGTTGGGTGATCAAGCTCCTTTCCGGGGCGCATGCTGCAAGACGATAGACGTGCGCAGCGGCTGTGCTCGATGCCGTTTGCGCTGCCAAACCACATATAGCGGCTGCATTTCCACGGATGATGGCCATAGAGACCCGTTGCTCGCGGTCGCCGGTCACCGAAGTTGTTCGTCGGCCGAGTTCCTTCATGAACCTAGTGGCTGCGGGGCCGACGACTCCAGACGTTTCTACTGCCAGTGGCGCAAACAGATACTATGTTATTCACCGGGTGGATAAATTTTCGTGTTTACACGTGAGTCAATGTAGAAAACTTACATTCGCCATGGAATAATGTATTTTCTCTCAACATGTTAACTCGAACCATTGCGATACATTAACATTATTTCTAACTTTGTATTTGCTTTGCTTGACCTCAGTTCCTGAATTACTGCTCACATGGGTAGACGCGAAATGCATGCGTGATGCGTAAAATATGAATTTTGGATATGGATATCGGCATGCAAATAAATATCATGGTATGCAAAAACCAAATGAGCAAGTCAGGAAAAGTGAATATTTAAATGGTAAGAGGGTGGTAAAACAACTCACATACGTCATGCACACAACACTCAGCACCTTGAATAGTGAGCTCTGGATAAGAAACCTAAATGGTTCACCTAAATGGCACATGGTTCCTGTTCTTGTTCTACCGTGCTAGGTAGGTGGGCGCAGGGGGCTAGGTAGGTGGGGCGTGTTCTTCCACATTCAATGAGATAAGGGTAAAGCTGTTTGTTCATGTTTTTATGAAGGCTGTAGGTGGCAAAGTTGTTATATTTATTGAGTAGGGATAGTTTGAGAAATATTTCCGAGCATATGCAATATACGAACTAAAACAAGTTTACGGTATCTCGATCCTGCGTAACAAAGCTGAAGCCAAAGTGTTTGTCGTAACTCGCTTCAACTCAGTACCTATCCATGCAAACCACCAGGAAGAACACTCACCCTAGACAAATGACAAATGCTAGACAAATGCTCTTTAGTTTAATCTCTTTTGGCTGATTGAAGTGTGACCCGCCAATGAAGGCTGCTGACGAACCAGCTTAGTTTGAAATTAATTCAGCCGATGATAAATCAGCCTGATGATGACGGCAGTACATGGCACAGCAGTTGTTACCGCGCTGCTGACTACCAGTGACATTGCAGAAAATCGCAGGCAATTACTACGCCTAGCCATAAATCGCCTGCCCTGCGCCATTTTTGTCACGGCCGCCCCGGCGGGTGTGTGCGGCCTTGACGCTATCCTTTCCAGGGTCAATCGCAGAAGCAGCCGCTTAGGACAAATACAATTACATTCTGGCTTCCGCTAGCCTTCGTGTTTATGTGATGCAGGGAGTGAAAACGACTGTAATATTGCGGATAATCACCTTATCGAAATCCGACAACATTGGAATTACTAACAAATGATGGTTTTTATGATTAGTGAGTATAGGTGAAATCAATAAGCTATGAATAAGCTTGAATTTAAATTTGTGGTGTAAGGTGGCATTTGAAACGTTTATATGAGAATGGAGACGCATATATTATAACGCTTTTAATTTATAAATCTACCCTATAGTTGCAGGCTTCTGGGTAACCCTAGTAATGAAAGGGAAAGGTTCTACTCCCTTAAGATCTCAATATATATTCGTACAATTTGCACAAAACAAAAGGCGTTTATTCCTCTTGGTAAGAATTGTTTCTTCAACAAAAATAGTTCCGAAATTTTACATAAAAAACACTTGGGAACAAAGAACAAATTTTAGAAAGATTTTTGATCCACTGCAGCTGCCAGGTCTTTAAAGAAAATTCAAAACAACTAAGGGGAACAATTGAAATTGAACAACATATCGAAATAAGAGAGCGATTTTCGAAAAAAAATTAGTGGTTTGTATGTCACTAAATATGGGATGCAATAAATGTTCGGTGACACATTTTTTTCTTTCCTGTTTGATAATTTAAATGGTGCTTTTGATTTGCGATCAGTCAAATATAAGAACAATACATTTTATCAGCTAGATGTGCCTAATTAGTGAACAAGTGGTAAAAAAAACAAGTCAATCTGTTACCAAACAATTTTAATCAGTTACTGATCATAGGTAGCGCAATTTTGTATTTTTCACTTCAAAATAGGCGTGTTAAGGATTTTTTTTAAAAGAATATAATCCTTTGATACGTGCATGTTTCGTTACTATATTTCTAACTAGTTAACGGTGAATGCTTCATTTATAGCTTCAATTCACATTTTGTATCCATTTTTATTATAAAAAATGGAGTGTGTGCCAGCTGAAAATGCCCAGTGTGTGCCAGCTAGCATTTCCCATAAAACTTTTTTACAACGTTTGATGGTTGGAGGTTGTAGATTTTGATTTTTCAACTGCATTTTAATGTGCGATACGCTCGTCCCAATTGCTTTGGTTCGAACCACAGGCACCACGGCCGCCCCGCACAGCCAACCGCACACCGTCAGCGACTATAGGACACGGGTATCACTCATTAGAATACAGTTGAAAAATCGGAATATAAAACTTACAACCCACAAACTTTGTAAAAACGTTGTATGAGAAAGTCTACTGGAGTCGCTTAATATCCTATAAACGTTCGCAGACTATCCACTGGAGCGCGTTTCATCCCAAAACTGATGCATGTTATGATATTGTAAGCTAAAGCATCTTAGTTGTCTTGCAATAATATGCGCCCCTTGCTTCGATTCCTGAGCGCGCCCCTCCAAAATAAAATTACCTCCTATCCTTCCTGTGCCCCATATATTAATTTTTCATGACAAAAGTTGTAACAATTTTAACGTAACAGGGGTCTTAATTACGACATTGTGGGGTCATAGCAGCAAATTATTCCAATTTACGTACATAGCTGAGTAAGACAAAGATATAAGATCTTAGAAAACACTTATCTCCATCTCTTTGCATGCTAATCGGTCAAATGCATGCACATCTTGCAAAAAACAATTCATATAATATGTAATTATATTTAGTTTTATTAAGTCTTTAACATAGGAGAGGGGTAAGCCACTAACACGCACTGGAGGGGCACTCTTGTGCCCCGCCCTCTGAGATCTCCGAAAGTATGAGAGCTAGAACAACCTAACTTACAGTATAGATAGGTGCTGGGGATCAACATTTCGTATAATATTGATAATCTTGGGTCAACATATTGAAGTTCAAACGAGGTTATGAAAGTCAAATTTGGCCAAGTTTCACATTTTTGGGAATTTGATCTATGTGGCATCACAGGTCACCAGAAAGGTTTCCTGAGTTGTGTTCGGTGATTATAATTGACGTTAGCTACAGAATGGAGTTTAAATCATCAGTATCTGAATTTATGTTCCGAAGATATCGCTTTGCAGACCTCGATTTTGGTCGCCATCGTGGAATGCAAATCCAAATAGCTCAATGTTTCCCGACTGATTTTCAATTTCCTCAAGTCAAGCGATTTGCTATTGTGTTGGCAACAATTTCGTACAAGCGTCATTGTCATGTGCCGCTTAGTTTTTGAGATATTTTTTTTTAAAACAAGTGTGAGGGAGGGCACAAAAGTGCCCCCTCTCCAGTGCTCGTGTTAAGGAGCCATTGGACGTCAGAGAAACCTTGTTTGGCAAAATTGAGGAAAATCCTGAGGCTATAACTCTAAAAGCATTTCTCAGATGGTCTTGAAACTAAAAAATCCAAATTCACGTGCATAATAACCTGATACATCAAATTTAAAAAGAAAATCTGAGCCGGTAGAGTGCTTTGCACCTGTCGGATTGTCCTGGAACGCCCCAGTGTTTGCCAGTTAGCCACCAAGACTGCTGCTGTCTCATGGCCGACTACTAGTGCTGACGTGATATGCCGGGATGAGAAGTGACGTAATGGGACTTAATGATATGGAGCGTGATGACATGTGCAGACTCTTTACATGCAGCCACATCAAGCAATATATTCTTGAACTACTTAGTTTTGGATAACGGAAAGGAAAAATGTGAGCGACTGAAATGTTTTTTATGTATTTATTTTTGTATTTATTATGGCGACTTCACAAGTGACTATTACGGCCCAGTCAAAGCATGAATAATATATATGAATAACCCGGGCTTGAAATAACATTCACAAACACTAGCAAAAACAATACTACTATATGTGTGATACGTTCAATTCTACCTTACCAGCTGCGTCCGCGAGCCATATAGTTACATGCCGCGGTCATGGACATGTTCCAGTACCCAATGGCTCCGTATGGGGAGATCCGCCCCGGCGGTCGTTGACCGAAATCTGGTCAACTCGATGCCTAACTGAAGCGGCACTAATCGATTAAAAACGAGAAAACGAAAACATGATGTTTGTTTATTATTCACAATGGAACGGGAGGAGCGAGAAAGCTAACTGGTATTCCAAAATCAACTATACAAAAGAGCTCTGAACTCTGCAATCAATGAACAGGTAGGTAGGTATACATATTAATCCAATCTATGACAAATGCACGCTGGAGTATTACAAACGCACAATCTACACCGTGTGAGCAAAAACCGACATATAAACACACTTCTTAAGCTAGCTTTAACTTCTACGCCTTCCACGTCCCTCTGTTTGACACATCTTGCGTTTAAAATACATAGGGTGACAAAGTCACAAGATAAGTCAAAATGCATTTAATGCAGATTTGTATGTAAGTTCATATTTTAACATTGGTTACTTATTCGCCTTGTCGAGCAGATAGCATTGCTGACATCACAGCCACTGGCGTCGCATTCCGCAGCCCCCTCTATGCCCAACTGCTAAAAGTGTGATGCATTATGTGCACTACACTGTTAAAAAAGTTTAGCACCCTTTGGGGGATAAAATTCTCGATAATTTTCAGCTCCGTGTTGGTGCTAAAT
>JARBER010146139.1:0-10846 GCA_030265075.1 Balanus glandula
GCCGTGAGACAAACTGGCTTCGGCAGCGAATCTCACTCGCCGTGGTCCGCGGCAGTGCAGTCTCGGTCCTAGCCACGGCCTAAATCGTGAAATGATGCCCAGTTTCTGTGGTACGACCTCAGTGTTTTTAGGTGAAAACATCACAAAAAATGGCGGCGCGCAGCGCCGCCGTTTTTTCGATATGCTTGAAAAACCGGAGGGGTGGGCGGACTTCGCCCCCTCCAGGTCGCGTGTTAATGTGTAACACCGTACCACGATACCTTATAAGACTATGTACAACACTAAAATTTAAATACTTAAATCGCATCACAACTGTATCAATATTAGGCGTTTTCATACATTTTCCATCGAACTTGCTCTTGGGCACCACATAGCCAAGTAGCTGCGGCGCCATTAAACCCTTATCATCATCATCATCATCATACTTGCTCTAAAGCTGGCAAGCGTTGTATTGGACGGATCATCACCTTGGAATCTGTCCACATGTTGGCAGTAGACAATTAGTCAGGAGGATACTGCATATGTATCTCGGGGCCGCCTTGGGGCCATTCGTTCCAGTCAAATAACAAGGAACGAACAGCTCAATCTGATCCCGAATATAGGCCGGTATTCTCTTTTGAAGTACACAATCATTGAATTACATTTTCAACACATTTGTAATTACTATTTACGTATACCGTTGCAAGCAATGATGACGTAGCTTCTGTACACAAAATACGAACAGTTTAACAGCAATAACTTATTAACATTATAACAGCAATAACAATAACAGCAACGGCAGTCCACATGTCATGACATGACTTCCCTCTAGTCCTTCTGGCTGAACCGACGGTAAGGTCAACGCTAAGTGCACCATCCGACCTCATTTCCTGCCTGACTTTCCTGGCGGGTGTGTTATAGGCGGTAACCTCGCATCCTAGGAACACCCGCCATCACGCGTCGGAAATAATACCTGGTGAAAGTCACTCTAACTTATAGGAGCATTCGTAATCGAGGCCGGTAATAATACAGGATGCTGAAAGCCTCTCTAACTTGGAAATCACAAGTGGAGATCTCCAAACGTCCCTGGAGTTAGGAATGGTCCGATTTTTTACAAGCTGATGATATGCTGCATTCAGTAATTACGCTAAGCGTTGATTTGCATGGAGTTTGTGGAGGTACATAAATATTGAATTACAAGAATGTGCAGTTAGAGCGGCTTACACCGCTCATCGACAATTGCATTTGTTAAAATCATTAGTATGTATTATACACGCGCCCCACTAGGTGGATATTCTGCTCCCTCTCGGGTTTTTACCATTACCCAAAACCATTAGGAATATATATCGTCGTGACACTTACGAAACGATTGTATGTAACATGAACTATACGGGTTAACATGTCTAATTTTAACAAATTGAGATGAAATAATATCACAGTCAGTGATTTGCGACAGGAACGTGTAGGATCGCCACGTTACGCGAAGAAATGCCACAAAAAGTGTGTGGACCACCGTCCAGCCACACGCGGAACTTCCCTATCAAAGGGGCTTTCATGTTTCGATGGGCTCCACTGGACACAGTCCACGTGGCATGTGATTGTGTAAGCCTTCGTTTGAATAATAATGCAATAACAATATAAAACAAAGCCTTGATAAATACAAATTGAAAAAGCATACAATTTACAACATGCATTTTTTATCAGACCCATCTTCCGTTTTCGGTGTAAAAATTTGAGCCTTTGCAGCATTTTAGTTTGTATTATGTAGTTTTGATGTGTATGTTAACGATAATAGGTGGAAGGTAATTGCTATATAGCGTCACAAGGCGTTGCGACAATTTTTCAGGTTTACATGATCAAACTCATAATTTTAGGTAATGAGCTTTGTACAATAAAAGGTGCTGCAAAAAAAGTTACCTGTTTTTGAAGTCGCGAAACTTTTTAATAGTGATGATAGAGATACGTTTTGTCCAGAGTTGAATTGCAATTATTGTCAAGGTTTGTTCCAGAAATTCCGGTTCAGTATCTTGTCTTGTTACAGAGGACCGTCAACCCAAAATGCCTTGAACTTTGGGTGAATACCGATGTTGTGTGTGAGTTTCGTTTGCTTGATGTGATGTGATGGCACATGGTACGAAAAAGTCGACTTCCCTTCTCATGTTATTTATTTATTTATTTACTTCCTTATTATATTTATTATACTTTTATGCACGAGTGGCATTAAATATTCTGTTTATCAATGAGCCGAAGGCGAGTTGATAAACTGATTTTTTAATGCCGCGAGTGCATAGAAGAATTTAGAGCATGGCCGATGACTAGCTTTTTAGTAGACAAATACATATTTTCGAGAACTCAATGTAGCAGTCCATTATTACTTCCGGCGGTGCATTAACAGATCTGTTTATGGACTGCAGAAATTTAGAACGCAGCCAGGTTCAGCCAGCAAGCGGTCATGACACATCCGCAAACGTTGTTGGAGGTGGGGTCATTTGACCTGAAGTGGTGACCTGAACTGACCTGGTACCAACTTTAAATTTACCCAGAAAATGTATACAAAATCATTGGTAGAGTATGCACAATTTGGTGGCGCTCCGTGCCACCGTTTTTTCGTAATCTGAAAAAAACGCAAGGGAGACGTTCAAAACACCGGTTTAAGTGGAGCGCGGGTTGTTTTCGCAATTTATGCTGAAATCGGAAATGCGGTTTCGCCAACTTAAACTGCAACGTAGGCATACATTTGTCAGCAGTTGTCGAAATATATGGATTTATCGAGACAGTCGAGTGTTTCAGCTCTAATGGTAACCAATCTAGTGACGTTATAAGATATCAGCTGTTAGTATTCATGATGCCACTTTCCGCAGCCCTGCGGCATTTTAAGCTGTTGTAAGACCACGCCCAAGTCCAAGTCGGACCGGACCGAGTCAGTTGAGTTGGCAAAGCTCATGAACACGTTGCTGTAAACAAACGAGCAAATGAAATGAGTTTGTTTGCCATTGTTCGAAGATGCTTTTAATAACCGCATTGTTTTCACCTCTTAATAATCATTGCATTCGCGAAAACTAACACCGTAGCCCGTTTTCATTCTGCTGCGCAGATAGCACATCAAGTCAGACGCACGACTTTTCAACTTCGACACAAATTACCCGGAGACATCCGAAACAACATTCGGAAGAAATAAATATATTCCAAAGTACTACAAACGACATCGGCATCTTTGGGAACTATGTGGTGTCGTAATTCTCCTGAATTGACAGTCTCCAGACAAACAGGTTACTAATCTATCTCAGAATCCACTTGGCGTCTGGCGGCGCCGCGCAATAAACCCTGACGGCAAGTGACAAATGACAGAAGCTACTGAGCACCTCTGCTGTCTAGTTCTCTTGAGCTCCGAGCTCTCTGGAAATCCGAGCTCTCAGGAGCTCCAAGCTCTGTTTACATTAACATATTCAATATTTAACGAAAAGCCTAACACTAAATTTTTTGCCATTGAAGGAAAATGGTTTTATTGAAAGAATTTTGTTCAGTATCAAGCTCGGATAAATGTTATGAATACATTTTTAAATCATGTGAGTCATCTTTCAACCACGTGAGTGACAAAATGTCAAAATGATGAAATTTTCCAAACGACAGCACTTTTTCACTTTTGAGCTTATTATGATTATGTTGCTGTTATTTGTTGTCATTTGAATGCATTATATAAAAGTTATTGCCTAATGAGAACTTCAGCTTTGCAGAACACCAAAACGTTGCCTGAGGCGATTACTGGAAAACTTTTCGACAGACGAAACTTAAAAATGACTCAGGGTAAATATGCTACCCAGATAACCATATACAAGAAATTTGATTGATATCTGATGTGTAGAGTGTTATCGCTTGGTGGATCTGTCATAGCATTCCCCAGCTGTCACTATCGTTTGCCTCGCTCGTCCAATCACTAGGTGATATAAAACACTTTAAAGTAAACCCTATCTTTTTTTGTTAATTGAATGTTAAGCCATGAAAACAAATTTTGGAAACGACACAATTTTAAATTTTTGATAGCAACAATTTTAAAACATTTGCTATATTATTTAGATATATGCTACAATGTTATTCGTCTTGATTTTCAAGAAAGACTATATGGCTATAATATTTAGTTTATAGTAATTATGACGATATAAAGGTTCAGGTTCATAGGAAAGGAGATATTGTATTATGAAAACTTCAGTTTTTACAACATTGAACAGATGCTCGAGGGGCGAGGCGATTATCCATAACTGTTGGTCAGACAAGGCTAAATATGGCGCAGCGTGACTCTGCGACTCATTTAGTCCTGTAGACGAAGCCAAACCGAAATATCATATCTAAGCACACAAAAAAAAACGTGAGACATCTTAATGATGAATGAATGGAGATGAAATATCATACTGCAATTGGTTGGTGATTTAATATTTTTATTATTTCCGTTATTATAAATATAGGTAGTAATATGTATTACTTCCACCGACTCGCACCCACTTACTGATAATAAAACTAGTCTTCCAGGCTAAGTATGCAACTGAGTTCAACCACCACTACATTTCTGGTTAACCGCGTCAGCTATTTTGCATGTGTTCGTAGAGCTATTTTTTAGAGCATGTGTTCGTAGAGTTCGTAGAGCTAGAGTTTTTATGTGTTCGTAGGTACATACTTCAATCAACCCGCTAAATCATTACAACATCCAAGTTCACTACGACCAACAATCAAAACTTCAGTCAACTCTCATTGGTCATTAGCTCAGTCAAACCCCTACTCATCTAACCGCTACTACCGCACACCAGTAACCGATAACACTGCACACCAGTAACCGATAACACCGCACACCAGTAACCGAAAACACCGCACACCAGTAACCGATAACACTGCACACCAGTAACCGATAACACTGCACACCAGTAACCGATAACACCGCACACCAGTAACCGATAACACCGCACACCAGTAACCGATAGCACCGCACGTCAGCGCAGACAACGGCTGTTCGCCGGGGCCTCCGACGAACATTTCCGTCATATCTCTCTATTTTGAAGCTCAGTCCTATCTCTCGGCCTACTATCACCACCGCCTCGACACGCTATTAACTATGACTGGAGCCATCAACTCCTCTGGCAGCCTCAGCAGCGCGCTCGCTCCAGCAGCCCGATTAGTTCGATAGCCACTTCTCGCCTAGATAGGGCGGAGAAATCGGCAGGCTGCCGACGGGATTTCATGGAGCCGGTCATTGCAGACCGTCGGACCATCCGGTGGAATGAGGGTTCTCGTTACTACGTCATTGACTGTTCTCGTTACTACGTCATTGACTGTGCGGCGCAGGAGGGGCCTCCGCACTGGCGACGGCTTCAGTTTGAATTGAAATGAGCTCGTCGGTTCATCTGTGGCCGGGTCGCAGGCAGAGAGAGCTGCTCGCAGGGGCAGAGGAAGGGATAGTTTGCGGTTGGAGTTTGGAGTTCTGTCCAGGTTTCGATAGTCAATGGCAATGAGGGCCGATTATCTTATTGGAATGCGTGCTGTTTTAAAGAGAACTCGTGACCGGGTTATGATAACCTGGAATTGGTTTCAGTTGTTTGCAAGCAGTGTGAAAATTGAAAGCAGAAAGTAAGTAATCCGTTGTGCGTAAATTAGTAATGCACCAATACTTATATTTTGGGTTCAAATACAAGCTTTCTAGCGTATCAATCGCCAGTGTTGTTTCCGTGTGTGGTTTGAGTAGATTTGCTCTGAGACTAAATTAGAGTTAAATAAAGTTTACTCTTTTTCACAAATACGACGGCATTGGCTATCGACATTCAATGCAAATCCGTTTCATACAGAGTTATTATAGGCGATAAGAAGAATAAATACACAAGATGGCTATAGTAAATTTACTTTAATTGCTGCACTATAAATCATAACTTAAATGATATGGATTTTCTTTAGGTATTCTACTTGTTTCGATACGATTATACAACAACGACCGGGGTTTGCATCATAGAGCAAAAAACACACAAGAGGACAACATGCGCTGTGATCTATGACGCGGTAACACAGCTGATTGGTATGAATTAAATTACATATACCAGTAAAACGCCGTAGTTGGCGATGAGCGAGCGAGCGCGAACGAAATGTATGACTAATTTAAAAGGCCAACATGGGGGTATTTAAAAACATGGGGGTATTTTAAAAGGCCAACATGGGTGGCCAACACGATGGGGTAGGTATTTTTGTATATACAAAAATAGTGCGCACGTGCAGCGGTACACCGCACTGACTTTTGGAAAAGCGTTTGTTTACTTGTCACTAACCAAACACCAAATTTGAACAAAATCGGCTCAGCGTTTTTGAGATATACAATAGAGGTGTGCACGGGCGAGCGTGCAGATAAACCCCACCCCTGACTTTTGGAAACGCATCGGCTGAAAGATTCCTATGTCCCACCAAATTAGGCTACTATCGGCTTAGCCGTTCCTGAGATATATAATAGGGGTGTGCAGTGCACGTCAGCACGTGCACAGTCACCCCATTCCTGACTCATGGAAAAGCAGCACCTAAGGTGTCCCTAATTACACACCAAATTTAAACACAAACGGCACAGCCGTTGTGGAGTTGTTGATACAACTTATTTTCAGCACCTCTTACGCGGCACGTGCCACGCGCAGTGGTAGTCACCCACGTGGAGCGTCACTAGTCTCGAACAGGGTAGGTTGGACGGGGCTGTCCAGCAAATAAGACCGCTTGTCAATCAGAAGTGAGGTTGTAAAGATATTAAGCTCTCAAAACCGTCGCCAGGGCCGGGTTGGGCCGCTCGTACTCAGATTTTTCTCATAAACCACGGAGAGACGAGCGAGCGGCTCGCTCGTAACAAGTAGAAGTTTCTATTTTGGCTGTTGGAGCAGCAACGCTGTGTTGGCCTTTGCATACAAATCAGTCATTCAAATGAATTCAAATGAACGGAAAGTATCGCTGAGAAACTGTTACGAGCGTTCGACTACAAGAAACGTTGATTTTGTTTTGTTTTTGTTTTTGAAATGTTTTGAAGAAAATAGATCAAATGTATTTAAATTAGACACAAATGCGATGGATATATGATTTTGTCCCATCGAGTCTGATGTTGTTGAGCATTTATTATATTTGATAAATTGCGTTTTCCGTTCAGTTATTTTATCGAGCTCGCGGCGAAAATAATTCCAACGTTAACCGTCCTCATACGCTATATGCTCTTTAATTTCTTCGCCCAGTAAAGTAAAACAAGCAGAGAGGTGCTAAGTGTTACTAATTGTCCACAATTAGAAAATAAGATAATGGTTGATATTACATAAGTTAATATTACATAAATGTAAATTCCCGTAGACCAAATGCTTTGTCCAATTGATTTAACATTGAATCACTGAGAGCTGAAAATATTTTCCTACATCCTCGCATTAATAAGGCAACCAGACTTAGATGCATGATAAAAGTATGATCATAACTTAATTTAGCTCTCATCATTACCGAAATGTGAATATGACTATAATTCAACTGTACTGCCACGAAATTGAAAATACGAGCACACCGATTCGAACTTCAACAGGCGTATCAGAAATCTGACATCAACACACATTAAATGCATTATTTTTAGACATGATACGACGCATGCACTTGCTAATTATAAAAATGGAAGTTTGCGATGGTGACCTTATGAAATTCGGAAGTTCTCTTCGTCATATTTCAAATAATGCTCGACAAAAACTATTAGCGAGGTAGATAAATTATATTACTTGGACAGAGTGAACACTGGTAAATCAAAAGTTATGATACAAACTTTCCAACATCTGCCGTAAGGAAAACGCTACCTTAGCTGAAAACGCTAGGGGAGACGACTCTTAAATATCTTATCAGTATGGAGATCAATAAAAGGCTGCCACATCACTAGTCACTAAAATTACTGCTTGTCTTTCGTTCGTGCAAACAATGTGAATTGGCTTGACGGAATTTAAATATTCTTGCGAAGGTGTCTCAACTCATTAAAAAATATTGCTATGTGGCATGATGGAAGTGAACGCCGAACCAATAGTCATATTTAGACTGTTTACCACCCGATGATACTGGAAATGGCGATATACTGCAGATTGCATAGCAGTTCAACAACACAGAAGCCCATATTTTGCAGATTGTGTCTTGTTCCTTGAAATGATAGCAAGAGTAGTGGGCAACCCTTGGCCTTACTCAAGCGAATTAAGTTATTCTGACGACACATTAGCATACTTAAAAACTGCAGCAGGAAGTAGCTCTTTTAATATTGGTTTGCAAATTTTGCAATATGGGACACGATACAGCAGGATGTACAACTTTAACCGGACTCCCAGTCCCCCCAAAACAACGTTTTGTAATGCAATGATCCCAGTTCAATTGGCGACGCTCGTCTGAATCCTATTAAGTGGCCTCTCAAAGATATTGATACACTGAGTCATATAAAAACGCTGTGTTAAAATCAGGCAAGGACGGGAAGGATGGACGGGAATGCTTGGACAGCAATGTTGCATTGGCATGCATGCATGCCAGTCATTGATGCTCCAAACGAATCACATTACTTACAAACTATATAACATGCAATCAATTATGCTATTTGTTTTATTTTGTCTTCTTTTAAATGTTTGAAAGAATAAACTTAGTTAATATAAATATTAAATAAGACAGTGTTGTGGTAAACATCTGATTTATTTTGTCCCAGTCCACTCCGATTTTGTTATCGTTAAAACTACTTAAATTACATTTAATATGTGGCGTTTTACGTTTAGTTGTTTTACTGAGCCAGCGGCGAAAACAGTGGCAATTTGTGATGGGTCCAGCTTTTTTTTATATATTCCAAGCCCGGGAGTTCAGGTATATTTCACTTAGCAAAGCATATTCAACGTCAACATCAGCAAATTCGCGATATTAACTGTCGCCTTTCGTCCTACCAGAGCGGAAACGTAGCCTTGGAGAACTTACCAATTTTAGGGAGAATCACTGTCAAACACGCATTTGAATAAGCTCATCATACGGTCCCTACAAAAAAGGTCAGTCAATAGTTTTGATTTTAATCCATGATATCAACTTCAATAGGGTCAATTAAACTTATCAAAAACAGCATATATTATCATATTAAAAATCATTTAAACTGTACTCACTCTGCGCGAATCCATTGAACTTGCACCAGAAGGCGCCGAGCCGGTAGTGCCGGTGTCCGGAGATGTCCTGCACCAGGTGGACCCACATGCAGAGCAGCAGGATGCTGATGTCGGCCACGGCCAGGTTGACCAGGTAGGCGGTGATGGCACTGCGCATGCGCCGGGACGTGGCCACGATCACAATGACGCCCAGGTTTCCGACCAGAGAGCCCAGAAAGACCACCGCGTAGAAGACGATCTGCGGAACGGCGACATAACACTTGTCAGAGGAAACAGACATACTGTTGAGACTAAGGAAATTATTATGGAAAGATTTCATGTCGATAACATTAAAATAAGGGAGGTATAATGTAATGTGAATATAATTATAAGATAAATGTACGCAAATATGTTCGTTAAAGATTGAGCAGATGATTCTGTGTCATAGAAAAACAAGAAATAATGGATGTTTGAGGTTCAGCTATGCATTACGGCTGTCCCTTTTTTTTGTTTAAGCTCGGGTTATAGCTTATTTCCTATTACGCGATAGTGAGAACGTCTACCCACCAGCAAATGGAACATGGAATATGATAAAGCTTTCAGGTGACAGCTACGATGTGATAATCATTTTGCGGATGGTTGAATATTGCCACTAAGCTGAACCATCATACATTTTCCTTATCTTAATGAGACCAGTACGGCGAATCTCTATAACCAGAAGACAGCAGCCAAAGCAGACAGGCTGACAGGGGATACATCATACCCGACGAGAAGATGGTTCTGAGGTCAAGTCATAATGACCTCATTCAGCGATAGTGAGACCTTTACATATTTTTGGTTGATTCATTCCTCTTTGAAAGCCAGGAATATTAGCTATTTTGTAACTATCATACAGGCAACAGTTCAAGTCTAAATGGAGACACACATGAATTACATTTGAACGTGTATTCTACCACTAAGCATGGATTTTGCAAATACGCAAGTGTTGAAAGATTTGCACAGTGGTGAAAAAGCTTGCAACACGCTCACGCACGTCGCAGTCAGCTGAATTAATCAAAAGACTGTTTTTAGTTTGTTTTCACCCAATGGCTTCTTTGAGCTGTCCCAATCTTATCGAAGAACATGCGAAGTTCGCTACATTGACTTACTTGCATTGTATTTTTGGCGACTACCACCACATCATAATTCCGAAGTTGTGACAGCCTGCCTATTGATAAAGTTACGTAGGACTCAGAAGCTTACCGGTGAGACGACCAGCAGGAGTCTATAGAGCGTCCTTTGTGCCGCGTAATTACCTGGTAACAGTTAACCTTATCATGAAGTTTGGTTTCGAAGTTGAATCGCAACACCTTTTAGGTTGAAATGATAAAAAGTCAAGTTGAAATTAGAACAACTCAAATTCAAATTATAATGTCAGGTACAAATTTAGAATATCTCAAGTACACATCAAACTAACCCAAGATCGAATAATAATGTGCCAAGTACAAATAAGAATACCTCAAAATCAAACTAAAATATGTCAAGTACAAATCAAAATTAGTCGATATCAAACTAAAAGTGTGGCCCGCATTCTCTGCAATGCAATGGTTACCAGCTACGATGCTGCCGGAACGGTGCCAGTAATATCCATCTGTCCGTCCCGGCTCCGGGGAGGCCTAAGGTTACCGCCAGAGCTGCACAAACTGTCTCAGCTGTCTCCTACACGATTCCAGCATAAGCTTATCTGTCTCGTCTATATTTTTGGT
>JARBER010146250.1:0-10844 GCA_030265075.1 Balanus glandula
CACTTGACCTGGTCTGGTGACCTGACCTGAGATGACTTGAAATATTTTTTTTGCTCAAAGTTTGCGGAATCGATGTATCAACAGGTAGGCGAAAACCCGGCGGCGCTGCGCGCCGCCGTTTTTTCGCTATCTGCGAAAAACCTGAGGGGGGGTGTCTAAACACCCCCCCCCGGCACGGCGCGGGTTAATATATCGTGGAAAACCTATTCCATCTAAAACAGAAACGGTCTAAAAATTGGAAAAACAAATAATCAGGCTGTGTTTGCTTCCCTTAGAGTTTTACTTATTTAGTTTCCATGCTCGGCGACGGGATAACTAGCAGATAGACACATTCACAGTTTAACACAAAACACGATTTTACACACTACAATCGCATGTCAAACAAAAATCACCTACATATGGTAAACTCATGCGAATGCTCAAAAATGCAGAACACTATATGAATCATAAGCAAAACAAGAAACACAACACAAGCCATAAAACAAAATTTTAAAACACATCGAGTACTGATTAAAGCCATTTTTGTGTTTTATCCTCAGCCTATCATACAATATGGGAAGTCATCAACATAGCATTTCTACACGTAATTTCACGTTTCTGGATACTGGACTGATAAATCGCATGTCTGGACATTGTGGTGCGTTGATTGGCTATAAGTTGGCTTGTGTGGAAAAGCCGCCGTTTGGTCACCATGGCAACTAACATTAATTGGCATAACAAATATCGATAGATAGCACTCGCTCTGAAGTCATTGGGAGCAATTGCCTAATCAATATTACAAACAGAACCACTCTGTGTTTGATATGATTCTCGAGAGAGAGAGCGAAAGAGCGATAGAGCGAGAGAGCGAGAGGACGAGAGAGAGCTAAAAGTATACCTCGATGTGGTTATCATGTTACAGTTTGGGACAAATGCTGAGCGTCATGCAACTGCCTTTTAACCAAATGTATCAGTCCAGGCAGATGTATCAATCTACCGGTCCAGGCGCGGAACGCATGTTAAACATGATCTGCACAAAACCGTGTAGCGGCGAGACTACGTGAGACAACTGCTTGATTTTTGTACCAATAATACTTAATGAAGCGTACTACTTGCATATTAATTTGTATTTGAATTAATTGAGCTTTGTTGAAAGTATAGCTGTTTAGTGTTTATTTTCCGACACTTTTATGACACACGCTCTGGGATTCATACAAAGTGTCGGAATAGGATCTGTAATAAAACGCAAGCACATGCAGGAACTCGTGATATAATTTGTTTGCCTATAGTACATATCTACGTATTTATTATGTCGCATCTTGGGACAAATCGGATCATTGAGTGTCATGTAATTGCTTATAAGCCAAAGGTGCCGGTTCGGGGATATGTGTCCATCTGTCGGTCCAGGCGCGAAACGCATCTTAAACATGCTCTGCGCAAAACCGTGTAGCGGCGAAGGTATGTAGCACATCTGCAGGATTTTTTACCAATACAATTTCATGAAATGTCCTACCCTTGTTACAATTTGTGGTATAATTACTTAAACCTTCTGAAAAAAATAACTGCTTATTAGCCGACAGTTTGTTTTACAAATCGCCCTGTACTTCAAATTTGTTATCGATATATAAGCGCGCTTTTGAACTATTAACACGCACATTGGAGGGAGGCACTTTTGTTCCCCCGCATGTTTTTCCAAAATATCTCAACAACTAGGCAGCTCATGGTGATGGCGCTTGTGGCACATTAATGTTACTTGAATAGCGGATCGTTTGATGCCAAAAGTTAAAAATTGGTCGGTAAGTTTTTGAGCTATATTGATTTTCATTCCAAGATGGCAGCCATAATCGTGGTCTACAAAGCGATATCTTCGGAACAAACAGTCAGATATTGATGACCTAAACGCCATTTTGAAGCTAACGCCAATCATAATCACTGAGCACTCCTCAAAACACTTTTCTCGTGACCTGTGACGCCATAGAGGTATATTTCCCAGAAACGTGAAATTTGGTCAAAGCTGACCTTCAAGATCTCGTTTGACCTTGAACATGTTGACCTAAGATCACCGCGGGTTAAACATGAGCCATTTCACATCAGCTACAATTCTCCTGAGACTTACAGCCAAGGACATTGATTTTTGTGTGCACATTTCAATCTAGCTAACGACACATTTTACTGCCACGACCATCACGATTCTGGCCGTAAATTTTGCTAGAATGCGACTATATGGTTGCCACGGAGTATGAAGAGCTCTACTGGCCATTGGGGACACATTTGTCATAGTGGTATGCATACCAATCGGCTGATCCTGTCCCGTACAGAACTCCGCTATGGCTGCGTATGGATGCTGTCCACTTAGAAATAATGCCGTACAGAGCCGAGAGAGGCATTAAAATAATCTCCAACCCGAAGAGAAGAAGGACTTTCAAACGGAATACCCACATTCATATTTTGAGAGATATGCTTCAGATTTGCTAGCAATAAGCTAAAACACTGGAAAACCATATAATATTAGATGACATTGTCAGGTGCATTGCAATGGAGATTTACCAATAATGTTGTATTAGCCGTTTTCACGATATTTTTTTTTTCACTGGCTTAAGTCTGGGTAAAGCTCGGATATTCTTCGTGTACAGTTTGGGCAAAGTTGGCCTAGCTCGTAGGAACATGCATTTTCCAAATTATTTTTGATATCAGTTGAAAGCGAATTAATACTACTACATGATAATATGAGCCTAGAATGCAATACTTGTCCTTAGCTTGATCAAATTCGATGCATTTGAATGGGTAAACTGATAAATGGTAAAGACTTTAATACTTTAGACGAAGTCATGGTTAAAAGGTATCTACATATAACATTCTGATAGAAAGTATCAAGAAATAAAAGTTATGAATCATAATGCAAGCAAATGTATATAGTAGCCGTTTTCACGATGAATTTTTACGTGGCTGAGAACTATCTTACTGAGAAGAACCTTAATGATTATTTAATATGAATGTTTTAGTATATATCTTCCAGGAAAAAACAAGATTTAGGCGAGATACATATTATTCATTATTTAGGAACTCTTTTTTGTATATTTTTTTATTCACACTAACCCCCAACGGAACATTGCCCAATTAAAGGAGGGCTCCTCCTTCTCCACAATACTACGAATAACGTGTGGGAGCCTACCCCACACCTGATTAGCCAGCCGGGGGCACCGGTCTGAAGAGCGGGAGGCACCGGGATTCGATCCCGGGTCCGCCCGCTCCGCAACCCAGCGCCCTACCGATTGAGCTAATCAGCCCATTTTTTATTTCTCATAACATAACAATATAGCACATATTCAAAGAAAATATTCATTTAATAAATTGTTCGATTTCATACTCTATCTGGCAACTTCATGGCTGTGGCCATCTTGGATACACCTGTCCGTCGTGACTCAGCGTTTCGACGGCAAGTTATTATGCGGAGGCCTGTAGAGGGCGCCAACAGATAGAGAGCAAACCTTACAGAGGGAGCTACCTGACGGTGCCATATGTGAATTGATACAGAGAGAAATCCATATAGATAACAGCACCAGACGGGGCCATCAACGAAACGTGCAATACTGAAACCGCGTGAATGCACAGACTGATATTTGTATACGCGCGACTTTTAGTATTGTTGATTGTTTGTAGATGGAGTGATCTGGCATCACGAGTCAATCCTTTTCATGTTTTTTACATTTGTCTTGCAAAAAAAATTGTATTACAAAATTGCGTGGAGCATTTCTGGCAAAAATTGCATTTACAAGATAATCATCAGTAAGAAAGTTCTCAACCACGCAAAAATCTATCATGAAAACGGCTATTGTGTATGTAAGCAAATGAATACATAATGTATATAAATGTAAAACCTATACCTACAGGCCCATCGTTGCTTCGTTTTCCTAAGCGGACGTCACGGTAGTGGCCATCTTATACGGCCTTGCCTGTCATTAGCGCATTTGGCTCAGTCGTAATTGATGCGTTTGCTGTGAGCTTAGCTTACTGCTGGGTTGTTGTGTTATATTGAAAAGAACACCGCATGGTTTTGCTTCACTTCAGCTTCGACGATTGCCCCTGGTGCGCAGTTTTAGCCAACAAACTATTTACAAATACCGTTCTTCCTTAAAACCGTACCTTCCAACAGACATTTCGGCACCAGATACATTTTTTAACGAAATCGCTCAATATATTTCATTCCCGGTTTCAAAAAAGAGTATTACTGGTTATATGAATGACGTAATTATTCTAGTTTTCATTAAGCAATTAGCAAGTTTTTATTCCTAAAGACTATTCGTTACATAGTATAAAACAGCATTACCCAAACATGATTTCGGATACAATGACCGCTTCTCCAAAAGGCGATAGCCATCTGGCCACACCAGAGCTAGTCTACTGTTTATTTATTTATTGTAAAGAAACTATGTTGTTGTCATTTACATAGTTTTCCCACAAAATGCAATAATTCATATATTTTCAACTGATACCAAAAATCACTTTAAAAATGCGCATTTCTACGAGCTAGACCAACTTTACCCAAACTTTACCCGAAGATTACCCAAACTTTTTCCGGACTTAACCCGACAAAAAATCGTTCAAACGGCTATTAGCGCATAATTGGTGTTTAATGATTGCTTTGATATAATCATGTTTTGATAGGGAATATTACCAGTAACACGCCGTAGTTTGTGATGAACAAGTGAGTGCAACCGAAATGTATGATGAATTTGAACGCCGAGGAAAACCAGCCTTGACTTTTGGAAAAGCATCAGGTGAGAGGTCACAATTCAGATACCAAATTTTAGCAATAACGGCTCTGCCGTTTCTGAGATATAGAATAGGGATGTGGTCGTGCGCACGTGCAGAGTCTTACCCCTTACTAATGGAAAAGTGACATCATAGGTGCCCCTAGCTACACACCAAATTTGAACACAATCGGCCCAGCCGTTGTTGAGTTTTTGCTAGAAAATGCTTTTCAACACCTCTTACGCGACACGTGCCACCCCAGTGGTAGTCACCCACAATCAACATGGATCGTCACTAGTCCGAACAGAGTAGGTTGGATGGGACTGTCCAGCGAAGAAGACCGCCTGTCAATCGGAAGTGAGGTTGCAAAGATATTAAGCTCTCAAAGCCATCGCCATGGGCCAGGTTGGGCCGGTTTGGCCGCTCATACTCACATTTTTCCCATAAACCACGGAAGAATGAACGAACACTTAGCACTCGCTCGCACCAACAAACAAATATTATTTATAGGGGCAGAGTAAGATGAGTTACAAATTACAATAGCTGTTTTCACAATACATTTTTACGTTTTGAGGATAGCATTTTCTTAAGTTCTTTTTGAGTTTAAGGTTTTATTTTTTGGTAAATAAGCTCCAGAATGAATCTTACACACAATTGTTACTTTCTAGCAAAGCGTTGCATGTTAAGGCTCATCCTGAAGCTCATTTACCAAAAATACTTACCTTAAAGCTTTAACAATGTTATGCTCAGCCCAAGAATCCATTATGAAAACGGCTTACATACGATTGGAAGAATACGCCATTATCCAATATAAGATAACACCTTTCTTAAGCAGACGTGAGCAAAACAGTCTCCTCCCAGTTGGCCTCCCACCAATTCCACAAGTCCCGGCGAGCCTCTGTCGCTGATGATTGTCTGCGGGACAAACAAGTTCTGCCACCGGAACATGGTCGGAAAATTGCCACGTCATCAAGCCAGCTCATTTCACCAGCCATATGTGGCCCAGCTAGGGACATTATGGCGATGAAGTGAGGAGATACTGGGAGGCCTTTCGTGGGCCAGCAGCCCGGCTGGAATGAGAGGGATTAATGGGATTGTTGCAGAAAACAATGGCGTCGGATGCTGCTAATCTTGGGCTTGCGTTAGTTGGAACATAACAGCAATACGTACAGGTGTGTAGTCAGTTGAGGGACTTCAGCCCCTCCAACTGTGGCCTCATCTCCTCTAACTTTGACGATGAAATGGGTCAAATCCGGGAAAAATATGCACGAATATGGATTTTGACTTACTTACTACTTTGCCCCTGTTAAGACTCTTCATTTGCTCTAGAGAACCTAAGACCTGGAAAAAAATCCTAATACACTTCAAGAAAATGGTTTTCAAGCACCGTAAACGGCAAAAAATCCAGTAGCGAAAAACACACATGAAGTAGAAACATGAGATTCTAACACACCGCATTATCGGCATACATCCTAAAGCATTTTGTGCAACAGCAAAGTTTTCTTGACAGCGAACATCCTCCAGAACCTTCAGAAGGCATAACAGCGAGCTTTACCAGGCTTTCAACTCATAATTTTGTCAACACCACGCGGTATGATAAAGCTTGCTCATTAAAACTTTGTATGAATTTATTCAACAACGTTGCTCTAGTTATCTACTCAAACATTTCACTTTGAATATATCAGTTTGATGTGTTGAGAACCTTGTGGGCACTCGATAGTGGATGCTGGATAATGGCTATGCCATTCGGCCCAGTCACAAAGTTGACAACACCTGAACAGAGTCGACAGCGTATGTCGTTAGCCATTGTATTTTAGCCCACGATCGTTGTTCAGTGTTTTATTGTTGGGAGTGCCACACTGAGGTTCGGTCGCGGCAGTTTTTAACGAGCTACAGTGAGCCACCTTGCTGGTCTTGTTTTATATATGAGACGGGTTGACTATCGTTTCAAGCTTTGTCATAACCGCGGGCATTGCTAATACACGACGTGCGCTGCCGAAAGTTTGCACTAAAAAGCATCAATCCATGTGGGAAGTCTGCCTGTTATCCCTTGCTTCTAGAAATATGGAATCGAGAAAATGAAAAATCTTGTAATTTGGTCGCCTAAATTCAACTTTGCCTTGTATATCACATACTAAACGAAATTTTTCGAATCAACTCATTTTGGTCGGTGACATGTTAGGAGACGATAGAAAATGGTAAACAGTTGATTATCTACGCTTTCTCATTTTTCAGATGCTGGCATGGGTGGTGTTCCTCAACGGACGATGTATGTACCGCCCACTGTGAAAAATATGTAGGGTAAAACCGGGCAGCACACTTCCCTTACCCTACACATTTTTCACATGTCATTTGCTATGGGTATTTGTGAACGGGAACCTCAATGCACCGGTAACCTGTACGTGGTACACGTCGCATACCACGTACCTGACTACATAATTCCGAATGGTGTGAAACATGACATACCTATCTACCAAACTGTCATCAAACTTTTGACATCTTAAAAGGGATTTTTCCTCCCGTCGTCTCACCACGTCTGAGTTCTGCACGATTTTCTCTCCGCTGTCACTGGAGTCAGATTTGCTGGGGTCAGCTCGGCAGACAGAGCCGAGTGAGCGGTATAGGCAGAGCAGAGGAGACGGCGAAGGCAGAGCAGAGGAGGCGGTGTTAGCCAGCTATCTTACTGTAGATACTGAAGGCGATAATGTGGCACGAGCAGCCACCTGTTGTGTCGCTGATTTTTTCTGACCGTGTCTTCTCTTCTCAGTGCCCTCTCACTCCTCCCTCTGACTTACTCTCACTCCCTTTCACTCCTTCTTACTTCCTATCACTCTCATTCACTCCCTTTTACTCCTTTGTACCTTCTCTCACTATCATTCACTCCATTTTACTCCTTTTTACTCCCTCTCACTCCCTCTCACTCCCTCTCACTCCCTCTCACTCCCTCTCACTCCATCTCACTCCCTCTCACTCCCTCTCACTCTCTCTCATTTTTGTATTTCCTCTCACTCTTTCTCTCATTCCTTCTCACTTCTTCTTAACCTTTCTGCATCACCGCGTGTCTCTGACAGCTTACATGAGAGGGATGAGAAGATTAATGGAGGATAAATGAGGCACTGCTTTAAATTAAAACAGCTATTTACGGGCTTTTAAGTATTAAATCTTTGTCAACATCTGAAGTAGACAGATGTAGACGTTTCTCCCTTCAGACACACAAGTAAGAAAATAAGACATCATTGCCTTTTACCCACATTTAACTTTTACATGCTTCAAAGCCGCGATCCTAAGAAAATTGTCCGGCGAAGTAATTAAGATCTGCCTGTTTTCGTCAGTGGAAAGGCTGCTATCGCAAGGAACGCAGGCTTCAGCAGCTTTGAATGTATGCTCTGTGATGTGCTGCGTTTTTTAAACAAAATACAAATATTCTACACATGAAGGTGCTCGCAATAAGGCACCGCAGGTAATCTTTTAATTGATATACATTACACACCAGTCCTTGGTTTATACGATATTGTACTACCACCGACCAGCGAGCCAGCAGCAGGACAGCTCGCTTGGATTCTGCGCACCGATGACACCAACACCACCACCGCTGCCGCCGCCGCCGCCGCCGCCGCAGCAGCAGCAGCGCCGCTGCAGGATCAGTTGTGGACGGCGCTGGAGCTGGTCGGTCGGACCGGACAGATCAGCTCTGTGGGACTCACGGCAGCGACAGCGGACGGTGTCTCCTGGTGCAGCCCGACGGCAGATGGAGGAGCCTCTGCTGCGAATCCAGAGCCACACATCCCAGGCGAGGCGGGAGTGAGCGAGCGCTGAGACGTCGGAAGCGCGTGCGATTTGTGCGGAAGGTGGCGGATTTTCTGGAGGTAAGCCGATTGGTTGGACGGTGAGAGCTCGCATTGCTTTTAGAGTGTTGGTTGAGTGGTCGGAAGTGACTGAGCTCGGGACGGAGAGCTGCTGTCAGAAGGCGTCTGTGCTCGGGTGCGGCCACGGTGAAATTGTAGTTTGGATTGGTCAGCTAGGCTGAGCGTGTGATTACTTTTGCCGAGTGAAGGGTGCCCCACACTGCGTCTCGCATGCGGGTGCGAGGGTGCGGAGTGGCAGATATTTTACTCACATTGAGGTAGTTAAGTCAGGGTGGTGGGTGGCCTGAGTGTCGAAAATGTTGCAGACTGGCACGACAGGTGGCAATATGTGTCAATAAGTGTCATTTGTATACTTAAATTTTCGATAGACGCACGTGGAATGAAAGCCACTCAACCGCGCACTACCGACTGAGGGCGAACCGTCTGAATTTCTCCAAAGATTAATAACAAAATAAGCAATATTGATAGTGCTAGTGATAGTGGTAGTGAGTGACACATAATACCATCTGGGGTGCAAGTCTGCAACTTCTCCAACACATGAGCCAGCTGCCATCCGACCAAACAGCCTCAAAGTGAATGAAATAGCTGCCACCCCGCAGAACCGTACTCGCCTGCGAGGCTCAGTCTGGGGCAGTCTAAAGAAGCTAGTGGTGTGAGGTGGTAGAAATAGCAGGAAAGACATATTACGTTTCAGCTTAGTGATGGTTCCACCGTCCTGTTGGTAGTTATGCTTATTTCTAGCGAGTGCGAAGCGCTCCCTCGTCTTTTTGTCATATGGGACACATCATATTACTAGCGGCGCAACTGGACCCGAACCCCGTTGTTATTTCAAGCATCAAGTTGTTATGAAAATAGCTTTTACTATTAAGCTATTAAGCTGTTGTTGTTCTTGCTAGTAAGCTGCTAGTTAAGTCAGTATAAGCAGTCTTCTTTGCCACCCAGCCCACCCTATTTGAAACAGGTGCTGACTCGTGAGGGTGACTACCATTGCAGAGCATTTCCACCCAGCCCACCCTATTTGAAACAGGTGCTGACTCGTGAGGGTGACTACCATTACGCGTGATTAGCGCGGCGTGAGAGGTGTCGACAGCCGATACACGTTTTTCCGCCAAATTTATACAACGGCTTTGCTGATTTGCAAATTTGTGTGCGAGTTTGGTTGCAGCGAGGCATTCCTCAGCCGCCACAATTGCCTTTGCACGTCCGTACCTCTTTCTATGTCTCTGAAACGGTTGAGCCGATTGTGTTCGAGCTTGGTGTGTGGTCATAGAGATATATCAGTCTTCACTTTTGCTACTGATCAGGAATGATGTCGGAGGTGTCTCTGCACACGCATACCCTTTTGTATCCAATAAACTGATTTTCCCGATCGGCTTGAAATTCATCATACATTTCCTTCATACTCGCTCTTCATCGTTAAATTTAGCTCATACTATCGAATACCGGTAAATTATCTTCTACGATCAGCATTTTCTCTAGGACTTATTTCAAAGAATTCAGCAGTTTTTTTCACTCTACAATTTACAGGATGACATTGGTCGGGAAAATATGCTAGACATAAATTAATGGAATTTAAGCGTGTGCATGTGCAGTCGAATTCCGTTTCACTCCTAAAGTTTTCAAATTATCTGAAAACAACTCTTCGAACCTCGATTGTTTTTGCTTCCGACTTAAAAAGCTAACCACTAAGTAGGATCATAACTCACATGCAATGTTGAAATATGATGCAAAGACATTTGGACATAAGTGAATCCGGAATACAACTCAATCAATTTTGGGAACTTGGCTATACGATTATATAGCTTGACATAACATAAAAATAAAAATTAAAACAATCAGTAATACAATTTTATTTTCTCGCATTGTTAAGGAGCCATTTATATATTGGATGCATTGTAAACAGGCACAATGGAGTGCCTCAAAAAACTACTCGCCCCCGAGGTGGGTACTGGGTAAGCGGATTTCGCCCCAATCTACCTCGAAAATCACGCTTCGTAGCGACAAGCGGAAAACTGCGTTGCATAGCTGGCTACGAGTTCTTTCAAAAAGTGACTTTAGTTTGTCTTTTGTTTATGACAGATGACTCACAGTCGGTAAACAAAATCAAGCCGTGGGTCGATTTCTTAGTACAAGAATAACCCCTGACCCCGTTTTGTCCATTTTTGCCCGTCTTTCCGTCTGATGGGGCATCATTACCCGCTAACTGAACACAGCGAATGCCATCCCAGTCCACTCCGCACCTGGCAT
>JARBER010146361.1:0-10843 GCA_030265075.1 Balanus glandula
TCTGTTCTCGCCAAATCACGGTCCTTCATGCATCTCCTCACTTCGGGGCTCTCCTCCAACCAGGGGCACGGAGGGTGTCGTATTTTGATTGTGACGAGAGGCATATGTTTCTCGATCATGGGACGCCAAACTTCAAGAAAACTGTTCCACATGACATTCACATCATCGTTGCTAGCGTACAACTCGGACCAATCGGCCAAAAGTAAATCCAAACAAAGTGCATTATGGTCCAGATTGCGCGTAGATCTGATCGTTAGTTCGGTGGGTCGGGAGCGCCTCAGCGCCAGGCGCACATCAGCCATCACCAAATGGGTGACTGGCAGGGTGGGTGACTGGGTCACACGGTACGGCACCAACGGCTGGGGTGGGATATCTCCGGCAGGGTGGGCGACTGGGTCACACGGTACGGCATCAACGGTTCGGGTGGGATTCAGTAGCTGAGAATAATATCAAACGACACACGATGGCTCCTGAAATGCCAGAATGTCTGAGTGCAAGTTATAACAATGCCAACTAGACAATAGCTCTGCGTCAAATACCTTGCACCTGCGGCCACCGATCACCTTTGACTGATAAGCCCCTGCAGCGTGCGATTTAAACAAAAATATAATTTCCACGATTATGAACTAAATTTACAACATCATGTTCGGCGCCCTGTGTGGCGCCGCGGGTGTCCCGACCATCTGTCTCCGCGGGCTGCGACCTGGCCTGCAGCGTCAGTGGCTGACCTCATATACGCTGCATAATGAGCGATGACGCTGCAGCCGGTACAGCGGGCTGACGGATGGATCGCCGGGCACAGTGGGTAAACTGTGCAGGCCCCGGGAGTATACACTGTGCGGCCGCACCGCTCAGAACGGCGCAGCTCTGACACCGTATAGGCCCATGTTTATCGCGGTGAGCTCATGTGAAAGGTGACCGATACAGCCCTGGGTGTACACTCACACGGTGTGATCTTCTAATGATGCGCTCAAGCACTACGCAGTCAGCATTGTTAGAGGTCTATGATTTATTTCCCTATCGACGAAGGTCAAAAACAGTTTCTTTTACCAGCAAAAGGAAGCATTATTCACGCTATACATAAGTTTGTTGTTTTATGGTTCGTGCGCGAGCCTTCTTTGTTGCGATTGCAAGTGCATTGTGTAGCGTAACTTCAACACTTCTTGCGCAGAAGTTTGACAGTTTTGAATAGAAATCAATGTCAACTGGTCAATCTGCTAACTATAATACCAATGATGGTAGTCTCATTGATGCATAACATTCCAATATATACCGACTATATGTGATATTACCATATCGCCTCAATGAAATCAACGCACCTGATATTGTCCCATATAATAACAGTCAACGAAGGACTCGATTTTCCCACCAAAACTTTCTCTATGAAGCACAGTTAGGGTAAAACAATCATTCCATGAACCTTGATCAATTCATCCTTTGCTGACCGTAAAAATGGACTGAGGTATAATCGATCATATGTATCTGACTCGCTAAAATCAGATACGTCATATGATCTCGTCTTTGCAGCAAACACACGTGTCCACTGCCCACATAGCAAGGTAGAGCTGTTAGTGCAATAACCCAAACCAGCGAGTTCGGGTAGATGTTGTCCGCCGTCTGTCCTCCCGCTGCTGAGCCGGCATGCCCGCCTTTTTTATTTTTTATTTAGACATGCCGACACATCCACTATCCAGTACATTGCACACGATGTGACACAGTACAAGTGGCTATTAAGTGCCAGTCGTGATGTTACGTGAGGTGATAGGGAGGGGAGGGATAAGGATTGGGATGGTGCAGAGCGGCGCGTCAGCCGTTGTGGCGCCGTGCACAGCAGCGAACTGCAAAAGGGAGGAAAAGGATAAAAGTGGGAGTAAAAAGTTATGCAAAACAGTAGAACTACATATATAAACAACCAATGGAAACACAATGAAAATGCAAGTGATACTTCGTTTCGTTCGATCTTCGTTCGCTAATCCCTTCTCTGACAAGGCCCTCTTCTATATTACACGATTCCTGTCATGAAGTACGCTCTTCCTGTAAATGACCACCACTCCGTCCATGCTGGCTAGTGCCCGCTCTGCTCTCTATTAGAAGACTCCGTCCATGCTGGCTAGTGCCTGCTCTTCTCTCTATTAGACCACTCCGTCCATGGTGCCAGTGCCCGCTGTTCTCTCTATTAGACCACTCCGTCCATGGTGCCAGTGCCCGCTGTTCTCTCTATTAGACGACTCCGTCCATGGTGCCAGTGCCCGCTCTTCTCTCTACATATAAGACGCGCTAGTGCAGTGCCTCGGTGTCCTACATATTTCCACGTGCTCTCAGGTGCGTGGTGCCATGGTGACCTCTCTGTGTCCTCTCTGTCGGGACGCTCCGTCCATGGCCTTCTCTGCCCTGTCTCCGAATTCCGTCCTGTCCAACACGTGTCGGAAGTTCCGCCGTAATCAGAGCACGCTCCGCCGGATTGGAGCTGGCGCCGGAGCCGGCATCAGACAAGGACACGCAAGGTTGAAGGACCTCTGCCACGCAGACGGGGGAGGGACGGAGGAAGTGCGTGCAGCATCCGGTATGGTCGGGAGAAGTTATGGAGAGTTGAGAGGAAGTTTCGTGACTTCAGAGCAGCAGCAGCTGTGTGGGATCCTAAAGCAGCCACCGTGACCTGTTGGTGCATAAAGGTTCTTGATTGGATCCGAGCAGATCCGGAGATGTTCATAATATAGCGATTGGCTCGTGCAACATATGTAGCACAACGAACTATACATAAAGCAACCAGCTACTTTATAGCAACTAAGTGAGTAGAAACTTGCGGGAGCTTCTGGTATATCTCATAGTGCTAGTTGTAATCATTTGCTATTGCTTACCTTGGATAAAACTTTTTTTATAAAAATAAAAATATTATTTTTCACTGACACTATGAAGCTAGAGTTGAGTGATTGCATACAACAATCGCGCCTCAAACTATGATTGATGTTTAAAATGACAATGTTGTCTCCAACGCAAGTGAAGCTTTCTGAGACGGTTTTTTTCAATAGCGAGAACTCGGCGCGACCGTGACTGGGTACCCATCCGGCCTGGGTCAATGGATCACGGTGCCGTAAGGTGTAGACCGCCCCGGTCCAGTGGATCGCGGAGTGGTGAGTTGTAGATGGTCAGAGCCGTCTGACGCCGACTCCAAGCCGCCAGATCGGCCCCAGATAACGGCAGCACCCCGCGAAGAGAAGCACCTCGTCGGTTTTGTTCCGCAATCCGGTAAATTGGCCCGTCTATTCCGCCTGAGAGGTAGCGTCGGCCGCTGCTGGCTGAGTGTCGACTGACTGGCGTCTTTATTGGTAGGGCGGCAGGGGCGGCGGCGGCGGCAGGTGAGTTCAGGGGTCGGCAGGCGGCACACTCGGCAGCAGGACACTCGGCCCGGACAGCGGACTGATTTACGTCGGGCCGAGCCCCGAGCACTGGGCCCAGCCATTATCACCTCTGTGGGGCGCCGTCGCCGCGAGCAGCCCGTGTACGGTCGTAGATTAGCACTAATCAGGCGGACTGTGGAGCTGGCGAAACGCTCCCTCCGCCGGAAAGTCTGCGTACGTCGAGCGGACAAAGGCTTTGTGTCGACGGGGAAGGGGCCGACCCTGGATGCAATTTAGGCGTGATCGATTGGATTCAGAGCAAGCCCCAGTGGCTTCGCTTTCGCTGCCGATCGGGGGTTTTGGACACCACTTTCCAATATTGGCCGCCTCAAGTCCAGACCCGGAGGCGCTTTTTGTCGGAAAGAAGCGGATCAGGAGCTCCGTGGCCTTGTCAACTTAATTCCACGAACGGCAACAAAAACAGCTTCAATAAAGGGCGTATTTCAACACCTCCGCTTTCCGTCCGTCGCGGCCTGTCAACGCAAAGTCTTACGAGTGCGCTCGTTCTAAGTCGAACATAAAATCCAGCTGAAGTTAAATCACTCAGAAAGGTGCATAAGGCAAATCCCGTCTCCGCTCGCCTAATACGCCCCTAAAAGTCCACCCTGAACTGAATAGCGCTTTGATCCCTTATTACCGTATGAATGGAGGAGAACCCCATCCCCGTAGAATCCTCCTTCCACGTAAAACGCAGCGCGGGCGGTAAAAACAGCGTCTCAGTGTCTTCTGCAGAGTTGCAGCTCGGACTGCGCGCCCTGCGGACGGTTTAACAGCTCCGCGCCCGCCTGGCTGAGCCTGGTTCAGCCGACTGAATGGGAGGGACGGGTAATCTCCGCAGGTAATCTCCTGCGGTTACGGTCCGGGATGCATTTTCCGTGGAACACGGCCGTGCCTCAGGCTCTGGATCGGCGATAGTGTGATATCGGGCTGTCCGGCCGGATATGGTGCCCCGGCCCTGCTCATCTGATGTGACAGCCAGAGGACAGCGGTGACAGTCTAATGAGCTCAGCGTCCCGGCAGTCATAAGACCAAGCGATTAGAAACATGTTTCCCTGCAGTTTTAGATAGGTCCCAGAATGTCTTTGTTAATTTTACTCAATTTTACACCCTACTATTATCGCGCAATGTTATGTGGATCCATATATCCGAGAAATCCAAGGAGACACAATGAGTCCATGTTTGATCTTATATCGCATCGTGTCCGTGCGGGGAACGTCAATTCCTGTTCGATGGGCATATCCTGATCAGACTGATCAGTGGTCACTTCCAGCCCGTCCGTCCACGTCCCCTCATTCCCACTCCCACCAGATCCAGTCTGCGGGCGGCAGTCCTCCCGCTTCACATCCTACCCTAACAAGCTTATCTCCAAACCACCGAGTCCGCCTCGAACCACCGCCGTAACAATATTACGGCCGAAAACGATGACAAACGCCCGTGTTAAATGCGTGTGATCTGCACCAGACAAGCGAGCGTCACAAACTAGGTCAGAGCTGTCGGAAGGAGCGAGGGTGTGGCCGGGCCAGACGACAGGTGGCGAGCAGCGGCGCTGGACCGGACGGGACCGGGCCGTTCTAAGGACCGGGGCGGCATGTCAGGCTAATTGGAGGTGTGACATGGGTGTATCATGGGTGTCATTGACATATGCGTAGGAATGCGAGACAGGGGCCATGACTCTCACTTTTCGAATGTTTTTTTTTGCAAAAATATTTTCGTTTGTTAATTGAAAAATGTGATCTAGCAAAATATTTGCCAAGACGAGAAGAGTTCAAATCGGTGAAGAAATCTCGCCTAGGGGAGGGGTTGGTTTCCCTCAAAACAGAATTAAATTTTCACTGCCCCTCCTTCCCTCTCCCCACCACGATTAATGACGTTCCTACGTCCCTGGTAGTTGGATACGGGCTATCAGCTGCCGAAGGAATCTCCATAATAGGCAGATTTAGACTGGTTTGTGATGATCAGAATCGACGTGATCAGAGCGGCTCAAAATCGATTAAATCATTACCACCACGAGCTGGGCCAAGTCTAGGCCACCCCCCCCCCCCCCCCCCCCCCACCCCACACACACACCATCCCACTCACAGCGCGGGTAGAGCTGCGGCAGGCCGCGCAGCATGCCCAGGAAGCCGCCGGCGGGGAACACGTAGGTGGCGCTGTCGGCGGCGGGCCGCGGCCGCCGGCACGCCTCCTCCAGCTGCTCGAGGAACTCCTCGCCGCGGCCGGCGTTCAGGTAGGCCGTGCACAGCCGGTTGTCGTAGGACGTGGCCGACTTCAGCTCCTGTCGACCGACACAGAGGTCAGCGGGGTTGGCTGGCTGACTCAGCGAGTCGGCTGCAGTCTACGGTCACGGCTAACGCTCAGGTTATGTAGAGCGGTCACGGCTAACGCTCAGGTTATGTATAGCCCACCGATGGTCACGAGAGGCGGCATAAGCTCAGTAGGTGAAATGTATGGGTAGACATCACTGACTACCATTTTCCATCTGGTCCACCCGTCTGCAAAAAGTCAAATATTTTCAGAAGAAAAAACATGCTGAGCGTCGATGGGGTAATAAGGCACTACCTACAGCAGCTGACAAGCCTCCCTGTGACCGTCCTCATCCCTCCACCAGTGTCCCCTCCCACTCAACCTTGACACCGCTCTGCCCACAGCCCAGCCAGGCCGCGCCGCTCGGCCGGCTCTCTGCACTCACGTCCTTCAGATGGGCGCCCACCGCCGTGATGCCGTCCACGTCTCCGTCGGCCGACAGGCGCGACATCAGGAACTTGAAGACGCGCGGCTGCGGGAACGTGCTGCGCCCGAGCATCTCGGTGGTGAGGCGCACCGCCTCCGACATGCGGTCGGCGCGCACCAGCAGCTCCACCAGCAGGGACAGGTCGTGGATGGAAGGCTCGATCTTCTCCGCCTCCATTCTGGGGGAAAACGGCCGACAGCGGTCAGACACGACTCGTAGAGCGCGGAGAGAACGCTGCACCGTAGAAGAGGGGCCGACAGACACGGGATGTGATGTGCCCGAACGACACAGTAAATAAGTGACTAAGAAATTGACCAAACACTGCGTCAATGCCTTCTCAACGGGCCGTGTGACAAATACTCCTGAATTAGTACATTCGTAAGAGTATAATTTCACCCTGCATACGTCATGTAGCAGACATATTAACGGTCAACGATATGTTGCCGGCCTGTAACATGATATTCGTTCGGACCATGTAAACGTGCAATGTACATTTATTATTGCACCGACCCGCTGTATACGACACAGGGACAAGCGCATGCAGATGACGGGCACACGGTCTACAGTCCGACAAATTACTGGTACATGGTCTACAGTCCGGGAGATGACGGACACCACGATCTACAGTCTGGCAGATGACGGGCACATGGTCTACAGTCCGGCAGGTGAAGGGCATGTGGTCTACAGTCCGGCAGATGACAGGCACGTGGTCTACAGTCCGGTAGATGACGGGCACATGGTCTACAGTCCGGCAGAAGACCTACTGTGGCAGGTACTGCAGCGCCTCGTCGATGGACTGAGCCTTGATGGCTCTCTTCAGCTGGCTCTTGATAGTGTTCTGCGGAGGTTCGGCTGCGTTCGGTGCGGGGGCGGCCGCTGACTGAAATGCGCAAACCAATACTTATTTCTATTTGCGTACATATGTTGATGCATACATATTTTGATTACACATGCACATTGCATAATACTTGAAGAAAACAGCAAATACTCAATTCAACTTTACAGAACAGAGTTAGATTAGCCCGCGCCGTGCCGGGAGGAAGGGGCGGGTTAGACACCATAAAAAAACTGCATAGCTGTTGGGACATTAATCGCGCATACTTTAGAAATGGCCTCAAAGTGGGGTGTCGAAACACCCCCCCCCCCCCCACACACACACTTCGGCACGGGAAGGTTGGCGCCGAGCACCGGCACGGCGTGGGTTAGAGGATATGATACAGCCAAAAGGATAATTTTGGTTGAGGGAAACATCCTTGTTTAAAAAAATGAGACATCTTGTTAACCAGCGTCCCACATTCAGACATCTATCCTGCATCCGAGGTAGTTGCCGCTGCCCAGCCCTGCTGCCCGTGACCCCTCCAGGCGCCGCACCTGTCGCTGTGTAGCCTGTCGTCTGCCCTGTCCGGCGGGCTGCCTGTGCTGCTGCCCCGCCTGCTGCTGCTGCTGCGGCGGCGGCCGCTCCGCCTCTCCGGGCGGAGCCGGCTCGGGCTCGGCGAACGGCACGGGCCGGCCGTGGCGCCGCAGCAGCGTCGACAGCTGGCGCAGCATCTCGTCGGGCGCCACCAGGCCCTCCTCCTGCAGCTGGGTCCACAGCACGAGCGCGCGGTCGGGCAGCTCGCCGGCCGACAGCGCGCGCGCCAGGTGACCGTACAGCTGCAGCCGGTCCAGACCGAACACGTCCCGCGTCACGGCGATCAGGTTCTCCAGCTCGGCGATCCGACCCTCCTCCACGTACCGCTCACAGATCTGATCCAGACGCCGCGAGCGGGCCCTGTGGAGCAGAGGGCGGGGTTATAACACGGACCGCTCACAGATCTGCTCCAGACGCCGGGAGCAGGCTCTGTGGAGGGGAGGCCGGGGTTAGAACACGGACCGCTCACAGATATGATCCAGACGCCGGGAGCGGGCTCTGTGGAGCGGAGGGCGGGGTTAGAACACGGACCGCTCACAGATCTGATCCAGACCCCGGGAGCGGGGCCTGCAGACGGCGGAGAGGATGGAATGAGCCGTGTCGCTCGCTACATATGGCATGAACGTGCCCAGAACAGAATTGGTACACCTGTAGCTGTTTATCATTCCAGGAAAACACTATGAACAGTATAATCATAAGACACTGAGCGTACACCCACCTGAGTCCAGGTGTATCGAGCACCTTCTTGGCCTGGCGCATCTTGCCGCATTCGATGAAGCTGAAGGCGAGGTCGTACAGGGCGTCCATCTCTCCGTACGTCTCCATGGAGAGGTCCAGCAGCCGCTGCAGCCTGGCGGCGGCGCAGGAGGGTCAGCAGGAGGGTCAGCAGGAGGGTCAGCAGGAGGGTCAGCACGGGGGCGACTTCATGGTGGATAGAGTTCTGAAGAGATCAGCCAACAGTTAGATGCACCACGTGACGTGGTAATGACAAGATCGGGTAATATGGAAAACATGCCGGGGCAGGTACACTGCATGACATCGTCCAATCAAAATCGTCGCTTCTAGGCGACTTGTATCGACGCTTGCCCTGCCCGGTCAACGCAATCTATGAAGTCTAGCAATACTGGAGAGGTTGCGTCTCTTCGCAATCTTATTTCAGATATCCAGCTTGATCATCAGTGGCGCCGACGCGATTAAATACCGCCGTCTCAAGAGGACCGTCCCTGTCTGCCAGTCGCGCTGCCTCCGTGAGCCCCGAGTGAGCTGGCGTCGCCCGGTGCCCGCCGGTCCGTGCTCCACACCCCGGGCGGCGCCGGCTGAAGCTCGCCCCGTACTCACTGGTCGGTGTTCTCCTCCTTGATGAGATGCGCCATGACCTGGCTGCGCCACGGAAGCTGACGGTACTCCTTGTGGATGCGCTCCATCTCATCCATCGCGCCGACCGTGTCATTACTGCGGCAGACAGACAGACGTCAGATTCAGAACCAGCAGAACACGTCACAACTAGGCAGCGTCAGAACCAGGCATGCGTCACATTCAGAGCCGGTGTAATGTTTACTGAGCTAGAATTGTCCAGTTCCAAGTACTGTCCAAAAACACCATCTGGCGCCGAACATCAGGCAATTAGAAAATTAGTCTCAAAGTAATATCAGTTTGTGCAGCCTTAATAAGCTTCCCCACTTTAAACAGCTTCTGCCTGACGAAGTTTAATAACAACAAGAAAATGGGCTCAGAAGGACATATTGTTCCTAACGCCAAAATTTCCGCAATCTGTTTCCCCTCGGCATATTTCGTCATGACCCGAATGGTGCGAAAAATAAGGTGCGACATGATAATATCACACACGTCACACGCCACACACACACCGCCGGCCCCCTCGCACGACTCACTTGGCGAGGTGTGCCTTGACCAGCATGGCGAGCAGGGCGCGGTTGGGCTCTGTGACGTAGCGGTCGTCGATGAGCACGCGCAGCAGCTGGCGCACCTCCTCCACCCTGCCGCGCTCGGCCGGCACGTTCAGCAGACGCCAGGCGGCCATGAAGAACGTGCGGTCGTCGCGGCGACGGTCCTGACGCGAGTCACGGGGCTGCGTCTGCAGGAACTTCAGCGCGTCTGTGGCGCGGAGGACAGGCGAAGAGTCAGGGCACGTGACAAATGTACACCGTGCGCGCAGCAGATGAGGATGGTTATTCGGGCATATTGTGTTATAACACGCTAAGCTCTGCATATATATATACCTTATATATACCAGGGATGTCAGGAAAGTAGGCAATAATCTTGTGATTTCCGCTCGGTGCATTATTGTGGTCCTTCTCTTGTTTTAAACATACGGTCTTCTCAGTATTTGTCCAGTCTGTTTTTTGAAACTGTTAGTTGAATCAGCGCTAACCACCGACATGAGACCAATGCATGAGACCACTACTTTCTTATTCAGTAGACTCCACTGCAGTTGACACTAGACATAGAAAGGCATCCACACTCACAATTTATACATAGTGTTGCTATGAAAAAGCTCTCTTACCACTCTTGCAGTACCATGACTTAGTCCCAGAGCCATAGGATTGATAAATTTGGATGTAAAGCGACCGCCTAAAAGAAATAATATTCCACTCTCATTTTCGAAATTTAAAGGTTATTATTTTCCACTCTTGTTTACTTTAGATATTAGTTTCACTCATGTATTTTAACCCTCGCCTCACGTGGGGGGAGGGGGAATAAAAGGCATCCCCTCCCCACGAGGTTTGTCTCGTATAACTTGTTACGCATGCGGCGCACCTCGCTTAAATTTTGGGCAGCTGAATTTATA
The DNA here is from genome assembly GCA_030265075.1 of Balanus glandula. Lineage (NCBI taxonomy): Eukaryota > Metazoa > Arthropoda > Thecostraca > Balanomorpha > Balanidae > Balanus > Balanus glandula. The sequence continues at coordinate 10,347 of JARBER010146361.1, forward strand.
ACAATTATAGGTATGCTGACAAAATTTTATTGAAATTTGTTCAATAGTTTGGGAGAAAATAACGTTTTCATTAAGTCGTTTTGCCATTTTCGGCCAAGTGATAGATGCTAGGAAAATCTTGGAAAACCGAGTAATCAACTAAAATGCAAACCGTAAACGAGACAAGATTGGAATTGGCAAGAGCTACAAGATCTCGATCTCTAATTTTTACCTCTTTTCTTTTTTACCCCAAAATTTCCAAATACTTTTTTAAACAGTCTCGACGACGCGACGAAGAAGGACAGAGAAAACTTCTTTTATGGACATGGTCGATCTTACGTCATTTAGATGAGCTAGGTCACCAAATGATCTGAAACATAACAAATCGCATACCGTAAGATTTGCCTCACTGCATGCAACATGCTTGTCTTTCACCGCGCTGCTCTACGTTGCTTGGTTTATAAGTTAACAGGCGGGGGAGGGGGGGGGGGGGGGGGGGGGGGGGGGGGGGGGGGGGG
>JARBER010146583.1:0-17457 GCA_030265075.1 Balanus glandula
TATGCGGGTTCACGCATTTTATGTCATTTATATATGAGATATAAGCCATCAAACATTATACGCCGCGGGACCTGTTGCAAACGCCGCAGGCTATAACTCAGTGATCGTTGCTCTCAGCAAGCTGAAACCAGCCCAGATGAATCCAGAACTCTCAAATACCCCATGAACATATTTGGACCCAAATCGGAGGGGGTCGGTGTTACCTCTGAAAATATGTCGTGGAATGTATTATTGATGAAGAAGTAGCTCGAATTCTGGAAGAAATATGCATTTTGTGAATTTCAATGGTACTTAAACCGATTTGTACCCTGCTCGGCCCCTCCAACTTGTCTGGAAAAGATACGCCCCTGGCAGTGACAATTCCCTATAAGTGAGATGTGTAATCAGAAAAACTTCCCTTTACTCCATTCGATCACGTGTTAAGCGCACGAACTTTACCGAGAGCTGACGACGTAAGCTTAGCACATAAAAGAAACCAGCTATTCTACAGAATTAAATATTCTTTTTGTTCGTGAGATGCGTCTGATTTGGCGTCAATCTGCATATAAATATAAATTTAAATAGGTTTAAGTTGACCCTGCAAAATTAAGGGGAATGGTTTAGCAGTAACACATTTGTTATAACACTTTGTTATGCTACCATATAAAAAAGATTGATGCCAAAACCTGCGACGTATCGCTGGCTCTGATTTCTCTCTAATGGATGAACCTTATTGGTAATCTTGAATGCAATCGAACAAAACAGGCCTCTATTAAAAATTACGGCAGGTGCCATCGACCTATCTCACCTACAAGCACCGGAATGGTACACACCCCAAGATGCGACCAGCCGTACTTGCGTTTAGTGAGTTTTGCTGGGCCTGTGCCGGCCGGGAGCGAGTTGCGGCTGGAGTGCGGAAAGAATCCGTCTACTGCCGCGTTGGAGTGTGGTCGTTGCTGCTGCCGCGTGCTGTCGTTCTGCTTGCTGCCGTCCACGCGTGCTGCCGCCCTGCTTGCCGCCGTCCGCGCGTGCTGTCGTCCTGCTTGCTGATGTCTGCTCGTGCTGCCGCCCCGTTCGCCGTGGGCAGCGCGTATCACAGAACTTCTTTGGCGGTGCTGCCTGTGTGCTATCACAACTGATCGCAGGTGCGATGCCGGATGTTTTGAGAAATTATCATTTTGTGTTTTAACACATTGTGTTGTTATGCTTCTCTTTTTCTTCATGTGTTTGTGCGCGCGCCTTTTCCTGATTTATGTGTAAATGGTTAGCACGCGCCTAGCAGCTGCTTGGCCTAGGAGTTAGACACTCGGAAACAAGATGCTTCAAAGTGTTTCTACTTAAGTATGTCCATTGTTCACTTGTGTGTTGAATAAACTAGCCCTTAGGTGGGAAAAAACTCGAGAAAAAGAAAAAAGTTGTGACCAACCGCTCTTGCGTTTTAGTGATATCAAAACAAAATGATCGGAAGAAGGTTAACAATTAGTAATACAATATCGATTTTGCTCATGTGTCATGCCAATTTGCCAAGGCTTCGTAACAATTCATGCACGCTGCGTACTGAATATGGATCATATCAATTCATCCTGTCATTGTTCTTAGTCGTCTCTGTTCACCTGTTCCCTTTCGTATATGGCTGAAGCCGAAACACATATTGTACAAAATCAACATATACATTACGATTGATATTAATTTCACGATGATATACCAGACAACAGGTCTGGATGGCGGTGATGAGAATGACAGGTCACATGGTGAAACACATGGGGACGCTCACGACGACAGCTTATGAGTGAGGATAGCTGAGACGACTGCCGGCGGCAGACACTAGCGACGTCCGATCCGAACTCTCTCTGCCAGCTGCTGCGCCGCTCCTGCGCGCCAGCAGTTTGTTCCGCCTTCTCGTGCACCGCCTCCGCACGACCAGTCACACTACATCAGCAAACATTCGAGTCAAGTGATAATAGCAGTCACTACCGACACTACTCGCCGCACACTCATACAAAAGCATCATTGCCTTACGGTGACCATGCCCACGTAAGAATGGCCACAGAAGGATGGCATCGTGTCAACGATAAAATCGCCCCGGGCGCCCGTGGGCGCTGCTGGGCGCCGCTGGGCGCCGTGACTGGGAGCCAGCGCGTCCGGCGCTCTACGGGCGATGAGGGGGCGCGGCGCCGCGGCGCACAGGCACAGCGGCCATCTGGCTATTTGTTCTCTTTGGTAATCTTCGAGCGCACCTTGGTGAGCGCCCGCTCCATCAGGTTCGACTTGCGCAGCCGGCTCTGGCGGGACATGTCGGAAGGTCTACTGCCGCGCCAGCCGCCAGATGGCTTTCGCTCCGAGGCGGGCGACGGCAGCAGCGACGGCAGCGACTTTGGCGAGTCGGGCGAGGGGGCGCTCAGGGTCAGCTTTGGCGGCTGCCGACTGCGGCCGAACCGGCCGGACCGCGGCAGCGTCCGCGGCTGGGAGGAGCGCTCCTCCGCGCCGGGAGCTGCCGGCTCCGTCGGCGGCACAGACAGGCGCAGTCTGCCGTTAGCCGCCTTCGCCGCCGGACCGATCGCCTCCACCGGCGGCGGCGTGTCCTCGCCCGCCCGCGGGTCCAGCTGCTCGGCTCTGAACGCGTCCTCGTACGACGCCAGGGACGTGGAGCGGCGCTGACTGCGGCGGCGTGCCGGCAGCTCCTCGGCAGGCACCGTCAGCGGCAGGCGGCGGCCCTCCTCCGCGTCCTCCTCCTCCGAGGAGCGCCCGTTCATCGGCGGCAGGTCCACCTCGTCCAGCCCGTCCTCCGAGGACAGGCCGTCCGTCACGCTGGGCGGCGTGCCCTCGCGACTCTGCGACGGGCTCTTGGGCGGGCTGCCGGCGACGCTGCCGCCGCCGCTGCCCTCCGACTCGCCGCGGTTCAGCGGCCGCCGCCCGCGCCGCGTCGAGCTCAGGATGGCGTCCACGCTGCGACTGCGCGCCATGGCTGCCGCGGTGACGTCGAGGCGATGCTGGTAGCGGCGCGGCCGGCGCGGCAGAGGAGACGCCGCCGGGGTGAGGCGGCCCGGGCTCTGACACCGCGAGCCGGGCCGGCTCGGGTGCTGCAGACCCCCGATCAGAGGACTGTGGTACGGACGCGGAGACAGCAGCGACCTGCGGCGAGACACAGGGATGACGTCAGGGAGGGAGGGGAGACGTAAACAGGGGGGGGGGGGCCCGGCAAGCTGGCGGCGACACAGGGGAAACGTAGAGCGGCAGGGAAACGCAACTACATCCGACACCGTAAGCAGCTTTACACCGCAACGCAAAGCAGAGCATTTGCATTCTTATAGCATAAGGTGTCTCTAACTCAATCGTATTAAATGTATGTAGTACGACACAGTAAAATACATGGGAACTGTAGCTATTATAGTCGCATATTACCTGACCTCCCTATCTTACCACAACCATTCAGGCACAAGGAAATGACTGGAGAAAAATATGAGCAATTAAATTTACATTATGAGCAAGAAAGGGCTTCCCTGAACTTTATCTTAATTTTAAGATAGTTTGCCGAGTGAATCGTGCACTTATCTTTTTCTCTATCATCCCCTAAAGCATTTATTTTCAACCAACACCAAACATGCACTCAAAATTAGTATTAAATCAGTTGGATGGATGCTAACCGACTGGATCCTTAACAGGGACACCAATTATGTGCAAGTAGAAATCGATTGACAATATAAATATTATTTTGATAAATTTCCCGGACTTGCAAAACACACGGTATCTTAATTCTATACTTATCAAAAATCATCCCAAACAAATAAAATAGTGTAATGCAAAGGAAATTTTGTGATACGTAAAAGCTCGATAAATTCATCAACAGGAAACATAGAAACTAATCTTAGAACCATCCGGGAATTATTTCCAGAAGGTCAAACGTCCATCCAGGATCCAGCCAGTAGAGGTGCGTCACTACAGAGGCGCACGAGGCGAAGAGTGGCGGTACTGTGCTGCCACCTGGTGCTAGCGACCTGGTGTTGCGAGCTCCTGCCACCTGGTGCTAGCGACCTCTCGCTGCGAGCCCTTGCTGTGCTACGGGTGCTACGAGCTTCTGCCAGCTGATGCTAGTGACCGGTGACCGGTGGCAGTAGCAAGACCCTGCGCAGCGGGTGCCGGGTCGGCCAGGTCAGCCGCGGACAGCACTACAGCGTCACGCTCTAGGCGAGTCTACCTGCTGCAATCGCGTCGTCCGGGTTAGTCAGCATCTGCGCCTGCGCAGCAGGACCAGAGTCACGCTGTTAGGTCCACTACCGGGGGTTACTGCCCGAAAAACACACGGAGCCACACACCATCTGACGGGGAGCTACAACCGCCATGCAACTACACCACCAAGCGATGTACAGTGTACTTGGTCCCGCGCGACCCGCACGGATCCAGTGCGTGAGTGCCAATCAAACAACCGAAACTCAACAGAACGTGAGACGGCATGCGTGCTCGTGAGATGCAGCGGCGGCGCGCCGTCGCGTCGCGGACGGGACGGCGGCTTTACCGGGCCCGCCGTCCACCGGGCCGGAGGCATGCACGCAGCATACCTGCGTCACACGTCTCGCGCCGAGTCGGAGCTCTGCGTGCGTTGGAAGGCGTGCGCCAGGGGCCGGGTGGACGGCGTGGCCGGCGCGGTCGCGGAGCCCACGTACCGGCCGTCTGGGCGCTCCACTTCGCCGCGGATGAATCGCTCCAGCTTGTCGACACACGCGTCCTGATAGTCGTGGATCCAGCTGCGGCGGGAGCGGAGAGAGGTACAGGTTAGCGGCGTGGTGGATAGATGGCGCGCGAGTCGCGCGGCGCGGCCGGTGCGGCACCGCTGTAGGGCGGAGGTGTTTTGCGACATTGGAACACCACCACATCCTGAGGTACAGCACACAGTGACCGTTGATGGCACGGGACTGTCCTATTACGGATACGATGTCATGGGCCATTGAACAAGCTACTTTGCACACAATCGCAAATCTGACACTGAAATAGCCTGCTCACCAACAATTTCCGGTTGTAAGCACAGCATGCACACTAGCGGTTCAGACAATGCCGATACAAGAATGTAGCACGTGTTTCTAAATTTGGAGAAAATCACGAATTTCCCATTGTGCTGACGAGACGATAACGACCACCACAACGAACACATTCCAAGAGTTCTCAAGCTGCCCATTGAAACAGCATTAAGACGGACTCAGTGCCCCGTCCTCACGGTACTGAGGAAGTCACGTTAATGAGGAAGGAAGCTCTCTGGTCGGCCCAACGTGTTCCATAGGCGCTGCTCCTGGAAACATCACCTACCTGACGCCGTTGAAGGTGCTGATGGACCGCATGTCCTCCGGCAGCTCCTCCGCTTCAGGCCATTGGAAGTTATCGATTATTGGAATGATATTGCACTTGGACTGTAGCGCCGTATAAACCTCCTAAGCAAAGAAAACGGAAAACAGATCGTCAGTAGAGATATCACACCAACAGGCAGGCTTTTACAATTATAGCAGTCGAAAAAGAAGAATGAAAATGTATGCGCTTAATCAGTGACAGAGCCAGCACAATGCGTGGGTCAAGTAGGAAGACAAAAAGTGTGGAGTACTCAACACCGCCAATAAACGTTCCAGCAGAAACAAAAAACACACTCAGAAAAATACTTAACATGACCTCACCCCACAAATTCGATGGCTAACAGCACCTTGAACTGCCCAAAAACGGGCATAAAACACAGAAACAGAAAACATCCCACCGGTTCCGCTCTATTGTCTCCTAAACTGTCACGCGAGCGTTTAGGGTTCAGCTTATTGTCACTACTACGGAATGTGGTAACACTGGAAAAGCCAGCAGCAGTCGAGGTCGAACCCAATATAAAAAATGAAACGCATTTTACGTGACAACACGCTTCACGCCACAATATTATCACCCCGAGCGTCTGCGATATATATAAAATTAGCAGAAACATGTCCCCGCTAAGTAGCACACATTATTGTTTGGCTGACGCCAACAACGATATGTTTGTCTGGATACCCCGAATTCGCTGACATACGCATTACGTAACGTAACATGTGCTGTAAGTCTTGTGACGTCAAGTTTTCCAGTAATATGCACTGTTTTCGAATTTCCCCACTGCAACGTTCACATTGTTCTGTGGACTTAGCAACGCGTCTATCAGTTTGTGTTTTGAAATCAGCTCCTTCATCCACCGGCCTTGTGCACTCCGTCTCGCTCCCGACTTCCACGGACGTTATGCACCACGACTCTGTACCCACTAACCTTGTGCACCCAGTCCTTTTGGTCGTAGTCCTGTATGCAGCGGTCCAGCGCGGACGGCGTCAGCACCAGGATGAAGTTCTTGGCCTGGCGGATCGAGTTCAGCAGGTTGTTGTCGAACTTGCCCGCCTCCAGCCGCTCCACGTCAATGAAGACGGTGAAGCCGCGGAGTGAGAGGTGCACTTTGAGCAGCGAGGCCAGCTGCGAGCCGTTCGAGCGCCGGTACGAGATGAAGCAGTCGAGCGTCTTGTTCATGTCCTCCTCCGTCTCCGGCGGCGTCGTCTCGTCTGCGCAGAGAGAACGGACGCGGTGCTGTTACCGAGCGGTGCTCGTGAAATGACGGCGATGGAATGGACACTAGCGTGAAGCGTGGTGCTATTCAAGGCAAGGCAGACGGAAATCAGCTTATTCAAAGGTCTGCGTTCACATAATGGTTGGAAAGGAAATCCTCCAGCTTTGGTGACTTAATTCGGTCAAAACAAAAATGACTGGCAAGTGGCGAGTGGCATTACAAAAAATATGTCGTGACACATGTCTCTAATGCTCCTGATTCGACACATGTTATCGTCATGGTTAGCGAGCGAGAACAAACTGCCTGTTCATAGAGTGACCACACACAAATAGCATTCAGCGCCTATCGCCGAAACAGCCGCCGCAATCATTCGATTCAGCCAGTGTACCAGGAACTGAGTTGATCGCGATTATAGCCTGCCCTAACATCGCGGTTGCGAAAGCATGGTTTGTATATACCGCCGCTATGTATAGACCATAAGCCGCAACACACAGTCTCCGGGTTCAGTCCCGTGCTTCCGCCGATAGAGGTGGTTGGCAGGCTCGGAGTGCCGTACAGCGTGGAGAAAGAAGACAAAACAACGCATCAACATAACATCGTGCCGCCCGATTTATCTTCCGTCGTCCGAGCCCCGTCAACTCACCGAATGTCAAATTCATAAAACGTCTTTCTCATGCATGCAGCAATGTCCATGCAGCAATCCTTGTCGATGTATCCATAGCAGTGAACTACTTGAAAAGTAAGGTACTTACTTTTGATGGCCTGCTGAATTTGAAGCCGGTGTATGGAGTTGAATATACTGCATTCATGCAGCAGCTGATCGTCAGTGAGATACCTGTCGGACAATACAGATCAGTCAGATCGGACAACTCATGTGACACCTAGCCCGGACATGCGGACATCAGGCCGGACAACTCACCCGAGATACGGACATCAGACCGTGAATGTCACCTCACCAGACACCCGAAACTCAGGCTGGACAGTTAACGATCATCCGTATACCACATAGGACAACTCACTGCACATCGGGACGTCCGGCACAGCACATCGCAGGACATCACACTGGAATTCCAGCCGGACATCCGGCCCCAAGGTCGTCCTGACGAAATCCCTACCATCCACCGGAAGCGCACAGTCCACCTCGACTCCAAACAAACCGCGCTCCAGCACCCATGGCCGTTTGTTCCAGCTCGTGTCAACACCGACCCACTGCCGCCCCCGCAGCCGGGCCAGGCCACACAACCACCGGAAACGCGTCACGCCACGTCAACGTGTCACCAGGAAACGTGTCATGTCATGTCACCTGCCACCGGGTCGCGTCACCAGATCACATCAGCAGGTCGCGTCACCAGGTCGCGTCACCAGAGCAGCGTCATCAGGTCACGTCACCAGGTCACGTCACCAGGTCACGTCACCAGGTCACGTCACCAGGTCACGTCACCAGGTCGCGTCACCAGGTCGCGTCACCAGGTCACGTCACCCGGGCGTCGTCACCGTAGCATCACCGGGTCACCGCGTCGCCCCACCCACCTGAGGTAGTCCTTGTCTCCCCCACCCACCTGAGGTAGTCCTTGTCGACCCCTGACGACAGCATCAGATAGGTATAGACGCTGAGTTCGGCACTGATTTCGCGCAGGAAGTCGTTTAGCCCGGTGTTGTCGCAACTGGCGTAATCCGCCATCTTCTTGAGGTTGTTGAGCTCGCGCATGAAGCGTGTGCGTAGGATGCCGTTGGAGATGCCGATGTCGTCCTTCAGCATGCTCTCCGACATGCGTAGCAGGAGGTCACCGTCCACACGAGACTCCTCGAAAGCCTCGGCGAAGACGGAGAAGTCGATCTGAAGGACATGGCGTACTGGGTGTTACACATAGCAAACATACGCGGACCGAACCGTAGCGGACACATAGTTTCCTGTCGGGCCCGGTCGGTGTTATACTTAATGTAACTGTTTTTAAAGTCAAAGACAGCACTGGTGTACTAAAACAATGACCGAGAACGAATGCAGAGGCCACCCAGCACCGTAACTCCGATAAGTCATGATTTGAAAGGTCGTCAGCCATTGTTAGTTGCCGGCAAAAAAATGTTCTCGGATTGCGATGCAGCTCACATACAGTGCTAAGCTCGAGACCGTTCGCAGCGCTTCCCGGGCATGGAACCGGTCAGCAATGGCGTCGTTGGCGTCAGGCGAGAAGGCGATAGTGAGATTATCAGTCGCTCACGATATTTGTCTTGGGGACATTGACAGCACTACGTGCAATGCTGCAGAACGTATCAATGGCGCCGCCCATGATCCAACAGTGCCGTCAAACTAACACGTAAAAACCTCCAGATAAGTCACACTATCGGCCCGTTATAAGTCGTATGGCAGCAGTCCGCTAAATGAATGAAAGCAAACACAGTTGAAAGTATGTTATCAATTCCTAAACCGATTACATGGATAACATATATTTATTGTCTTTTTACAATATGTTTTGTATTGTGTGAGGCAGGTAATGCCAACTGAGCTACGTTCGTCAGAGGACAGAGACCCTTGGTACTCTAGGCGAGGTGTGCTATTCTCACTGCTCAAAATGAATGCAGCTTGCAGGGGTTTTGCAAACTATAGAGATATCCAGAACAACTATTGCCCTTGACGCCTGGCAATGCGTGATGACACTCCACCATCTCTGACGCAGAAGACCAGCCGAACATCAAAACGGCACGGACGTCACGATACAGCGCGATCTTTACCCCGATCCCACCCCTCCCCCACGCGGCCCGTCCAGCGTGCGTCACTGACCTGTTTGACCCACTCCTTGACGTCCTGGACGCTCCAGAGCGGCACCTGCTGACTGAGCTTGTGCGGCACCTCCATGCCGAGGATGCGCAGCGCCTGCGCCGCGTACTTGCTGGCCATCGCGTTCGGCGAGCTGGCCACCTGCTTCAGGGGCTCGATGGCGCCGATCTCCTCGAAGATCTCCGGACAGCCCTGCTGCACCTTCACGCCCGCCTCCATGCAGAAGTGGAACGCGGCCAGCTTGCGCGCCTCCTCGCGCTTCGAGAAGAGCACCGGCACCAGCCGCCGCAGCCAGTTCTTGGACTGACCACTGGACTGGCCCTTGAGGTGCGCCACGGTCGACTTGGAGAACTCGCTCGGGTCGTGCGAGGTGACGAACGGGTCGACGAGGTCGAGCGTGCCTGACTTGAGCACGGCCGCCTCGATCTGCTTGTTGGCCACCATCGAGGCGATGGCCAGGCAGGCATAGTACTTGATGTTGTCGTCGTTGTGGAAGGCGAGCGGGAAGAGCCAGGTGGGCACCTCCCGCTGCATCATCGCCTGCTGGTTCTCCGGGCCGCCGTACAGCGCCAGGTTGGCCAGCGCCGACGCGCAGTGCCGCAGCGTCTCCACATCCTTGTTCTTGCACTGGTTGATGACCGCGTCTAGGCCGCCCATGCGCACCACATCACTGCACGTGTCCTCGCTGTGCTTGAAGAGGTTCTCGAGGATGCCGGAGCCCACGCGCGACTCCTCCTCATCCGATTTCTCGGAGCAGGTGCGGCACGCCGTCTGCACCACGTTCTTCAGTCCCCGCTCCACCACGTACTGCCGGTTCTCCGTCGTCATGCACTGGCCGAGCACGCGCGCACTCTTCAGGTCCATCTCCTTGCTGCCCGAGTTCACCGAGCTGATGAGCACGTCCAGGCCGCCGCTGTCCCTGATCACGTTACACAGCGAGTTTCCCAGCTCCTGGCCGTAGGAGGGGACGGTCCAGGCGCGCGTCATCATGGCGTCCATCTGGTCGATCACGTTGGCCTTCTGCTGCGGCTGCGAGGCGGTGAACGCCTTGACGCCGCGCAGGAGCTGGGAGACCTGCTGAGAGCAGCGGTTGAGCACTCGCGCCGCCTCCAGAGGGTCCGAGCTGCGCCCCAGTCGCTCTAGCTCGTCCACGGCCTGCGCCACTGCCGGGCTGGTCGGCGTTGTCACTCCCTGCCGGCCAGGTCAGGTCAGGTCAGGTCACGTCACGACAGGTCAGGTCAGCTGCGTCAGGAGGGTCCACTCAGTGCCGGAGCAGGCCGGAGCGGCGAGGTCCGCCCGGCGTCCACCGGCCCCACTGCCGCCGCCACCGGCGCACAGCACGTCTGAGGCGGTTGGCACACGCCGGGAGCCCGCACCGTCGCCGTGAGCACGCGGCTGCCAGGTCAACAGCCACCCTCCCGGGGAAACCACACTGGCAACCGCCGAAGGACGTCCGGGAACACGACTGGCCGCCACTTCAGCGAGCGAGCCTACAGCGAAGCCCGCCGCCACCAGCCGATACGCCGCGTGCCAAGACAGACAGACAGCGTGACGTCACCAAAGACCTCGTGACGTCACTAGTCATCGGAGGCGACGTGGATCACCTTGAAGAGGTGGCACTAGCAAAGCGGTGGAGATCGGTTGGCAGCGGCGGGTGGTTTGGAGACTAGGGTTCCGGGTTCGGTTCTGGCCGAATGGCTATAGATGTTAGCTAATGGATATTCATCTGAAGGTTGACGCTGTTACATTATTCAAGCCTAAAGGGATACAGCTAATACCACACCTGTTTACACACCCAACAACATTACTCTGTATTCCTTCATCGAAATTTCGCTAGCTCACATCCTGTATCACACTTTGGTAACACACCCTGGCATATCTGGAGTAAAACACAAAACACACATGTTGGCACCGCACCATAGCGTGGTTATTCCCCTGGTGTTATCAGCTCCACCGCGCGGCGTGCCTACCTGTTGTTTACTGATGGTGATTTTGGAGCGCGTGGCGGCATGGCTGTGCTGCTCCTGGTTCACCACGCCGACTGAGGTCACCGTCTGACTCTGCTGGTCGTCCGCCATCGACACCTTCTCGGCGCTGAAGTCGCCTGTCGATATCTTGGCGCCCGCCACCGCCGCCGACCGCGACTCGTCGTGGGTGACGTCACCGGTGGCGATGTGCCGCTCCTCCTGGGAACAGCAAGGTCAGAGGTCAGAGGTCAGAGGTCAGAGGTCAGACGTCAGAGGTCAGAGGTCAGAGGTCAGAGGACGGTGACTGATACTCACCATAATGAATTATTGCCGCTTACTCGTCCAGTCTGGAAAAGAAGTAGGCGTTTTTGCGAAGACGGCACATTCTGAGATTTGATAAGATCCACACAAGATTTCCATTGAGTTAGTTGAGATGGAACCGCGCCAGCAGCCTGGGTGGTACTCTCGTCTCCGGCCCATAGAAGTTGGAACACGAAACGCTCCGCTCCAGTTTGCTCGATCATCAACACTGTCAAATCGGACAGGTCGTGACTCCAAGTGAAAACGTAAACATTTATAGAGATTAATGATGGCGTCTCTACTTTGGAGCACGACAGACCTCACCACGTGTTGGCAGGCAGTGCCAGCTCTGTAACTGAGCATCGCGAAAGCAGCACAACACCGAAGGCTGCGCTACTGTACCTCCACAGGTCATGATATTATAGTGTCGGTAAAATGATTCGTATGGTGGGAACTCAACTGGTATCCAGCCGCCGGACAATGGGTGAATCTTGTTATCATTGGAGGCCAGTAGTAATGATTTCCTTCTGAGAAGGAGCTTTCACAGGTAATGGTCTTCACAAGACATCCCAGTCTACCTAGAAGCCGTTACTGGTAGTTTTTTTGTGTGAACTTCTCTGCACCACTGTTGACAGCATTAGCCCTGTAGTTCGTATAGCTGGCACGACTGCACTGGCTACCGACGACTGGACGGATCTCAGAACACTCCGACACTCGTCACGTGCTCAGCTCAGCTCGGCTCAGCACAGCTCAACTCAACTCCACTCAGTTCAGCTCAGCTCAGCTCAGCTCAGCTCAGCTCAGCTCAGCTCAGCTCAGCTCAGCTCAGGTCAACTCAACACAACTCAACTGAGTTCAGCTCAGCTTAACTCAAATCAGTTCAGCTCAGCTTAGCTCAACCCAGCTCGGCTCAGCTCGGCTCAGCTCGGCTCAGCTCGGCTCAGCACAGCTCACCTCAACTCCACTCAACTCAACTCAACTCAACTCAGTTCAGCTCAGCTCAACTCAACTCAACTCAGTTCAGCTCAGCTTAACTCAACTCAGTTCAGCTCAGCTTAGCTCAACCTAGCTCAGCTCAGCTCAGCTCAGCTCAACCTAGCTCAGTTTGGCTCAGCTCCGCGTATTTAGCAGACAATCACCGAGAGCTGGCGGCGCAACTGCAGCCAGGAGCAGTTCACGGTAACACGCGAGTTCAGACTGCGATCAGTTCAGTTCGTTGCTTGTTCAGTTCGGATACTGACCAACGCGGTCAGGAGCAAATTACATTTACACGCTTTGCTCACGTACTCCAGCCGGCCTTCACTTCAGCGGCGGGAGGCACTCTGCCTGAACTCCCACCCACCGCGGCACTCCACAGTCCACGAGGCACTCCACAATCCACATCGCCTCGTCCGGCACCCACGAGCGACCAACCAGCACTCCACCCACACACGAGACCGAGCGCCACCCTACCAGCCGGCACCGCCGACCCACCCGCGCCACCCGCCGCGATCGAGTCCGCATGGAGCTCCCACGAGTCTGCATAGTTTGGCGCAGCTGGGGGCGGTCCAAACCAAAGTCGCCACTCGCCAGTGGGCAGTGGTTGCATGGCCTATATTTATCGCGGTGAGGTGGCGGGAAGGGCGCAACGAGTACCAGAGATGCTGTCTGTTGATGTGGCAATGTGGCATCCAAAATGGCGTTTCAATGTAGAGGGAGGCTGCTACTAGAGGCCACGGCTTGGTGTGCTGCGATTGTATCGGATACTGGCGTGAATATTGCCAACAAAGAACTTGTAGACAATGCGTTACACGTCTCTGTTAAGTTTGTTGCATCAGGTGACGCAGTGAAAGGATACGGGAACTGCAAGCTTCCAAACCCGTCAACGGTGCAAAGGCAAACTGCGCGTTATCCGACAGACATTTCGTACCAATGACATATCTTTCCATCTCGGCAGAATTTTACCGTTACTGAGATCGAACGGTAGTCACAACACACTGTCAGACCGACAGCGAGCTGCAAAAATACCACGACCATGACTGCAAGTAGCCGGTAAGGAAGGAAATTTCCTCCCGGAGCAGTCACCAACCAAAGCGCTACATCGAGAAACTCCCAGATGATCGTGCATGGTAAGCAACTCGGCAGCGGGCGGGTCCACCATTGCAGCAGCTTCCATCGCCTGGGTTTATGTCATACACCCATGCTATGTGGCGGTCTGGAGAGCGTCGAGATGACAGTCCGTGACCTTGAGGCTCACCAGACCATTGGCAAACAGAGCTGATCCAGACGATGGACCGGAAGGGCCTATCTGTCACAGTGTACAGTGTGTGAGGCGGATCAGCCTTGGTACCAGTGGGACTGGGTACATAGGTGCACATGGCGGGACCGGGAGACGTCCGGGAGACGGGGCCAGGCGACGGGACCGGGACCATGAGACGGGACCAGGACCATGAGACGGGACCGGGAGACGGGATCGGGAGATGGGACGGGAGACGGACCGGGAGACAGGTCGGGAGACGGGACCGGGACACGGGACCGGGAGATGGGTCGAGAGACGGACCAGGAGAGGGAGTCAGGAGACGGGACCGGGACCATGAGACGGGACCGGGAGACGGGACCGAGAGCAGGGACCGGGGGACGGGACTGGGAGACGGAGACAGGAGATCGGACCGGGAGACGGGATCAAGGCAGCACCTAACAACTCTCACTGGGCCCTGGACGGCACATCCCATGAGAAGACGGACGAGACAGAACCAGGGACAGGATAACACCAGGACAGACGGGACGGCACCAGGACGGGACGGCACCAGGACGGGACGGCACCAGCCCGGGACGACACCAGGGCGGATGGGCTCGCTGCACCCCACTCAGCCTTGGCGGAATGACGCACGGGAGATGGCCGGTCACCAATCGACCCATCTCTCTCACGTAGCCATGGTCACGGTCGGCGCTGCGGCGGCGGTCGCCCGCTTTCACGACACTGCCTTGCATGAGCTGCGTATTAGCGAGCTGCGCCGTTTTTATTCCGCAACGCACGCTTACACGTCCTGTCGAAAGGCCCGCGGCAATCGGGGTGCCATCTCGTCCGCGCGGCGTCTTCTGCCATCTCGCATTGCTAGCGCTGAAGAAGCTTGGCGGTGGTTCAGAGGTTCGTGTATGTGCGAGAGGACTTACTATGGTCAGCTGAAGTCGCCACATCTCCATGGCAACGCGTAGATGTCGCAACTCTCTCGCGGCAGAAAACGCGTTCAGCCAATCAGAGCTCACGCTAGCACCCAGGATGCACCGATCTCCCAACCAAAGCAGCTTGTTATGTAACACTGGTCACAGATCACCCTTCGAATAACATCACACTGGTCAGACTTCAGCCTTCAAAAGACCTTATTGTGCCCATCTGAGGCCGGTGAATCTCTTCTGCAGAGTGAACTGAGGCGGTGACCTCCCTCCTCAATGTCACCGCCGCGCCGGTCCGGTCCACGCCCCTCCGATCATCGACCCGGCGCGGCTCACCGGAACGCCATGCAATGTCGTCAGGGGACAGGTTCATGACGTTGAATCGACAAATATACAAACATTTAAATCCGTGCAAGGTACGTAGCCACATAATGCATGTAGCATATATCAAGTATGTATGCGTTGTCTACGAAAACATTTCAATTGAACTGTACTCCGATGTAAGTCACAAAATCCATTGACATGCTCGTGCGTTCTCTGGTTCTACGTTATGAACTTGCACTTACATCGGCATGGTACCTACTGAAGGGCTACGATATCGATTGGCTAACGAGTCAACAACTGCATCGCTCCCGTATCGAGTTAGCGTAACCTTATCTACCTCACCATGCGGTGTGCCCTTCACTGACCTCTCCACGTGGTGTAACTTGTACTGCAGCGCGCGATTTTCACCGAACTCTCCACGTGGTGTAACTTGTACTCCAGCGCGCGACCTTCACTGCCCTCTCCACGTAGTATGACCTGTACTCTAGCGCACAACCTTTACTGACCTCTCCACGTGGTAAACTCCTCCGCGTGACCTCCACTGATCTCGGCCGGCGCAGCGTTCGTCAGCTCGCGACGCTCGCCGCCGCCGTCCCTGACTTCGCCACTGATCGCGTGCCACTTCTCCTCACTCTCCCGCAGACAGTGGGCCCGGCGTGCAGGGCGGACGTGTGGCCCCGTTTGGATGCCCGATTCGTCCAGTCATCGCGGCGCGGCGCGATTGGGGGCCCTGCATGACGCCACCACCCGGTCACAGCCACCGTCGCAGCAGCGAGCGGGAAACCACACGTCACTGGCTCTGTTTGCCCGTGGCGGAACCGCTTGAATGCCTCGCCCAGAACATGACGTCACCACGGCGGAACGTGCTCATGAATATACCGAGCGATGAAAGCAGTCTATCTACCGACACCGGACATGGGTTCCACTCTCCGGGGAGCAAACACACCAGCTTGTCCAGCCATTCACAATCAGGTATGTGGATACGTGAGCCATAATGCCGTGGAAGCAGTCTCGGTGCACAATCTCCCTTCTGGGAATCCCCAACCGTGGCTATGCCATTCAACACACCACAGACCCGAACAAAGCGCCTACTCGTCGACGGAAATACCACTCACAAACTCGACTCTCAAACCAAAAACAACCACCACACGCAACCAGCTGCACCGAGGGTTCGCGACTCAGCCACGCCACTCGCCGACGGAGCTTACCTGTCTCGTGGAGAGGCCCTTCTCGGCCTTGACGCCGTTCATCTCCAGCTTGGCCCGCATGTCCGAGCTGGCCTGCTTCTCTCGATAGGAGTTGTCGCCCTCCTGCAGATGCGTCGTCTCCTCGCGGTTGGCCGTCGCCTCCTCCGTGCTGAAGTCGTTCGTCACCAGCTTCTTGTTGCTGGACGAGAACGTCTGGTTGTGCTCGTACACCTTGACGTTGGGGTCGCGCGACGCGCTGTCGCCACCGCTGAGGTCGATCTTCAGCAGGTCCCGATCGTCCAGCTTCTCCATCGACAGCGAGTCGGTCAGCGGGCTGGACAGCTTCTTCAGCGACTCGAAGCTATCCACCAGCTGCCGCGTGTCGGCGGACGTCATCGCCATCGAGGTGGCCGACGCCTGGCTCTGCAGCGCCTTGACCGCCTGCGCCTGCGCCTCCAGCGCCGTGGTGACAGGCGTGGAGCCGGGCTTCGAGGCGGCCGCCAGGCGGGAGGCGTCGCTGACGACGCCGTTGGTGATGCTGGACTGGGAGACCTTGCGGTTGAAGTTCTGCTGCTCCGTCTGCGCGGCGAGTGCCTGCGTCAGCTGCCCGCCCAGGTGCGCCGTCAGCTCCGAAGAGGAGGAGGCTGTGGCGCGCGCCATCATGTTGGACCGCTTGGCGATCCGAGTGGACGTGTTGCAGGCGTTCGTGGAGGTAATCTGTGAAGAGATGATGTGGTTAGAATGGAGAGCTTTGGTGTGGGTGGAGGGAAAGGGGTTCTGCAGGGCTGTGGAGGCCATCTATCGACAGGATAGTACGGTGGTTAAAAACGATACCTTTAATGAGACGCAGTTACATGGGCAACGTCAAGGGAAATGTGTCGGGGAATTCCGAACGTTATCTATATAATCGCAACTATCAAATAAGCTTGCGTTACACCGCAGTGCATCCTGCTGTAACTTATAACGCATGGTGTGTGCAATGTGCATCAATGTAGTAAGTGTTGACTGTTATATTTCACGGAAGAGTCAGTAAAAGAGTCAAAAAGCAGAGCGTGTAAGTCTTTGCAAACATATGATTTGGAAATATCGACGATGAGAAAATGATTATCATCGTGATGAAGACAAAAGATAATAAATGCAGCAACAGTTTAAAGGGAGTGGGTCTACTGACATTGGTGATTTGGAGTTATTGACACTAGGTTATAAAGCCGATTTTTCTGAATC
>JARBER010146584.1:0-10842 GCA_030265075.1 Balanus glandula
ATCCATTGCCGTTTGAATCAGGTCGCTAGCTCTAATAGTTCCAGAGATACGAGGGGGGGGCAATATATTGCCCCCCCAAGTGACTCGCGTTATAGAAAATACCCAAGTGACTGGCGGGTTAAGAAGCATTACGTAGTCAAATTTTAAGGTGTTGCTTTGCAATTTGGTTTGGGATTTGTCCATTTGTAGCTCTAATACATTATTCCGTTTTGAATACCTTGAAAAGTTGGATTTTCAAAAGTTTTTGAAAAGGAAATTTCCGTCTTTTTTAAAAACTCGATATAGCCATGTTGTAAAAATAAAATTTCCTTTCATTTGACGTTTTTGGATTGCAAATTACTTTTACACACGGTTTTCTACAATTGTGCTCAACCATTTATGCTTTTTGCATCAAAATTGACGTGACGTCATTAAAACGTCATTATCTCAAAAAGTTCTGTGTCAATTTCATGGAAACTAATTGAGAATACATAAATTATGCAGCTTATGGTATAGCAAGTTAAAAGTTGATATCGTGAATAGTTTTTGAGTTATGGACATATTCCAGGAGCGGAGGGGGGTGGGTAAGATTTACCTCCTGCGCGGCGCGGTTTAACCACACAACCGTATATCTACAAAACGTAACACGTGATTATGTTCAAAGTTAACATTAAAGCATCAACACTGGTGAAAAAGTGTCGACTTCATCGGCTAGAAATCCCAATTCAAACACACTAAAAGTTCTTTCGAGACAGATATAAAACTAAACTCGAATATTTTTTATTAGACCATTATATTTGTTTAAACTGATCCAAAAATTATTTTAAAATCCCGTCCATCAATATGGCTATCTAAACTCAAAACTAATGTTAAGGTGGGATAGTGCCTTAAATCACTCGTGACTCCACTGTACCCTGACTCTGTGTATACACGTTACATACACCTGTGTTTGTCGTTGAGTCAGCTTCTATATACAATGCTAATGCAGGGATGATGCTTCTGTTGTCTCAATGTTGAGTAACTGATGAGCAATCTGTATCAATGTCTATACAGGCAGACTGCCATGAGGCAGTTCCTTGCGACTACTTTGACCTGTGCGTCTTTTGACCTAACCCGACCATACCGCATTTCCTCACCTGACCTCATATATCACTGGCCGCTTTCCTCTGACCAGTGCGTCTTTTGACCTAACCCGACCATACTGCATTTCCTCACCTGACCTCATATCACTGGCCGCTTTCCTCTGACATGGCCTGACGTGATACGCCCCGTTGTGACAGATGGGAGTTGCTATTGGCCGACCGCTGTGTAGAACCATGTCCAGCCCGGCCGCGCGCGCCTGTCGCCCCGTCGTGCTGTGCGGCCCGTCCGGCTCCGGCAAGTCGACGCTGGTCGGCCGGCTGCAGGCCGAGTTCCCCGGCCTGTTCGGCTTCTCCGTCAGCCACACGACCCGCCAGCCGCGCGCCGGCGAGAAGGACGGCGTGCACTACCACTTCGTCACGCGCGAGGCCATGCAGAAGGCCATCCAGGACGGAAGCTTCATCGAACATGCCGAGTTTAGTGGAAATATGTACGGCACCAGTAAAGCAGAGGTGAGTGTGGAGTATATCCGCTCCGCTAGTGAGTAAATTAGTGTGACACTGACATAAGATCTGGGGCTTTGCGAACATACGGTTGTTTCGTCTGTATTTATGTGTAATGATTCCGGTCAGAGGTCTATCGAAACTCGACGCTGATACTTTCATTGTTTCAGGTGGAGTAAGGTCGACTACAGTTATGTTACTTTTGTTAAAAGCCATAGTTTACTTCTGAACAGCCCTGCTCTCCGAACTCTGTTTTCGTGTTGATTTCCGTGTCCGTTGTCTGTGAGTGCAGTTGCTGGTCTCAATGGTCCTGAACTGAGGTGCGCCCTGCTCACCGCCAGGTGGAGCGTATTGACGCTGGTGGCGCCATCTGCATCCTGGACATCGATGTCCAGGGCGTGAAGCAGGTGAAGGAGTCCCAGCTCAGCCCGCACCTGGTGTTCATCCAACCCCCCAGTATGGAGGAGCTGGAGAAACGACTCAGGTGGGCAGGCACATGCTCGGGTGGGGAGCCTGTCCAGCCAACCGGTGCAGACATTCATCGCAATGACACCCTAAATACGTGCTGAACGATTAGTGCTTGAGAGGTATAGTTCAGCTATTAGCTTTGATGTCAGCGCTGGAGTGCTTGTGTTCGGTATGCTTTTGCTTTGCAGATAAGTTTGGTTGTTTTTTAAACATCCGTTCGGTTCGTTTCACGTTGTAGGTATGCTGTATTTGTGTTGTTGTTTTTCTTTCGATGACGGTAATGACCGATGGGGACTGACCTTGCCGTCTTCCGTTTCAAGGAACCGTCAGACTGAGACGGAGGAGACGCTGCAGAAGCGTCTGGCCGCGGCCGCCGCTGAGATGCAGTACGGTGAGACGCCCGGTAATTTCCACGCCACGGTGGTTAACGATGAGCTGGACCACGCGTACCAGCAGCTGCGTCAGTTCCTGCTGCCGATCATCGAGCAGAAGAAGTCGGCCGGCGCCGCCTCTTAAGGCAGGCCACGGCGCGCGGCATCCCTGGTGAAACCTGCTGCTCGAATAATTCAACATGGGACCGATGTCCTGAAGAAATCAGCATCATGCGGTATTTCATTTAAGAATCCTGGAAAAGCTCTTTAAAAAAGCCTAGTTTACGATCTTTAAATTCCGAAGTGATTTAAACGCTAGTTGGAGGACTTTCAATGCCAATATATAACAATAACAGGTTGTGATGGCATCAGTTTAAAGTGTTTCGTCTCAAAATAGCAGGTGAGCTCCATCATCGACCAGGATGTCTGTGTCCGTTTACCGACGGGTAGCTTGTTATTAGCGTTTGCTGTTATCGCCGTCACGAGGCTCACTATTTGCACTGACCTAGGATAGTGTGTAATGTGTATGTGCTCAGGAGCGGATCGGTAGTGGCGGCCTATCCATGGGGGCCCGGGACGGTGCCTGTTGGGTAAGGTTCACGGTCTGGCCATCGCAGAGCAGGAGGAGACACCAGAGTAGCTCGTTTCTGGGAAGAATGTTCGGCTTGTGTTGGTAGTGGTGCCAAGAGGGTTGGGCTGTCAGTTTGGGATAGTGCGCCACGCCGTGTTCACATCTTACTTTGCTGACTTTATTTGGGCTGTTTCGTCTTTTGCGATGCCCTTTTTATAGCAATGCGAACGCCTTTGTGCTGCTTTCCGCTGTGATGGTTTGTCGCCGCTGTGACTGTCGTCGCCGCTGTGAACTTATTATCTTTGATTTCGGTGTTGATTTGATCGTTTTCAAGACATCAATGGAATAGCTGCCACCAAATATCGTGCCCGCTGTCGCTGTCGTACGGTTTCACTTCCAGCACTTTGTGTTCACCCTTCACCTCGCTCGTAATATGCAAACATGTGGCAAATGCACGGAATAACCTCAGCCCATATCGCTATCTAGTGATGGCCGCGGCGTGAGGGAGTGGGGGGGGGGGGATGCTCGTACACGCGTGTGAGCCTGATAGGTAAGCTAGTACTACTACTGTGGTTGTGCACTGCTTCAGGCATGGGACCAACCAGCCATATATGCTTCCAGAGTGTCGGAACCGGGACTGAAATTGTGAGCCTCCGTCTCCTCACCACGCAGGAAAACTTTGTTGCTGCGCTTCGTCGTGTTTTCGGCTTGCGGTTGGTCGAACTAT
Organism: Balanus glandula; assembly: GCA_030265075.1. Taxonomy (NCBI): domain Eukaryota; kingdom Metazoa; phylum Arthropoda; class Thecostraca; order Balanomorpha; family Balanidae; genus Balanus; species Balanus glandula. Next base: position 3,700 of record JARBER010146584.1, read on the forward strand.
TTTGTTAGACCAAATAATTACTTGGTTTTTGCTCTTTCTGTCTGGGCGATAACTTTTCTCAAACTGGGTTATCCGGAGAAAGCCTGATGCCTGACAAGTGGTTGGAATTAAACACTGATATGTTAATATCTTAGTAGCATACATGCAACACCACGTCTTGCCTTTCTCAGGATATGTTATGTTTTGATGTCAAGGATAGGGACTTTGTGTTTGTTTTATTTGCGACTCAAGCCGATGTTCTCGATACTATTGGAATGTGACCGTTTTCTGTCATGTCTTTGGGGCATGGTTGGCGGTGCTTTGCGCTTTTGGGCTATCCTTTTCCCTTTGTTCGATATCTTCATATGATAACAGGTGTAGGTTGTCGAAAGCCGAAGGGGACTTGCTGCTTTAAGCTTGTGTAGGCAATGCTTTTATGTTCAGCTTTTTTTTGTATCGTGTCACTCTGTCGGTCTTACATAATTATTGGTATTGGTAATGGCGAAAACGTTATATTTTGTGGGTTGATCAGGGCAGCAGATTAACTTAAACCACTAAAATGTTTTTGTTTTATAAGCTACGGTTTACCTAGTTTTATATTTCATCGTTGTCGTTTGATTCCCTTTTGTACTGCATGTACGCTATTTTTTTATTATTCACGCCACGCTACGTTTCCTTCTCGCTCGTGTACCCTGCCGCATATTGCTAAATTAATGTTGGTTGTGAGAAGTCACCGAAAAGAAACAAATGGTTACCAGTCATTTTCACTAACTGTTTATCAACTGCAGTTAAGTGTGTTTTACAACTTTACACATTGCATGCATTGTCGGCAATAAGTCAGCAAAGGCACTTGTGATGTAAGCAAGGTGTGACTGATTCCGTGATTGCACCGCTGTGGACGGCTGTATTTTCATGTTCACCACACCTTGTACCGTGTGCATCAATAAATGGAGTCCATGGCATTACCTGTGTCGCCTGTGTGCTGGCTGTGGCGCTGCTCGTTGAAGCAGGGGCGCTTTCGGAGGTAATTCGTCTCGGAAAGTTAGAAAGGTTGGAGATACACAGTGGCCCTGGTGCATCCACTGCATCTGGTCAGCAGGGCAGATGATTTTTCTGCTCTGACGGGAACAGGTCATGCTGGGGAAATAACCTAAACGGTGCCCTTCGAACAGTGTGGTAGCGTTTGTCCGGATCACTTGTCTATTGTCTCGTCTACATTAGGTGCTTTCCTACACGGTAGCGCAATACCAATCTAAAATCGCAATAGCCTGCATACCAAGTTTCTTTAGCAAGTGCGGTGTATTTTCTGATATGCATACTATTTCGACAATCACGTGGCATGCCGACAAGCACACTGTGGATCCCCAGTACATGTGACTCGAGATACATCCCAGTGGTCTTTGTACATTGAATCTTCGCTCAATTAGCAAACAAGAAACCGTATCTTCATACACATTCCATTGGCCGTGAGACACAGTCACTAGCCAATCTCTTCTCATAGACTTCATAACCGAAATCCTCAACCTGATGCCTACTGTTCATGAGTTGTTTGCGTGGGGTCATATGTATGGTGATATGGGGATATACGTGAACCAATCAAGGTTCGCTTGCTCTTACTCTCAGCCACTTGGACGGAAGCATATTATGCTACGCGAATGCCCGAAAGACCAGACAACATTTTGCACCTGATAGCAGCTTGCACAGGTTGAGCAAATCGTCTTTTGCACAATGGTCGTAGGTTTCACGTTTGAAAAGGCTGAGATGCACCACTTGGCCCCGACATGAAGACAGGCCCAGCAATCACTCTAGGAGAGTCGCGGGCGAGTGGAAACAGAGCCGGTGCCGCAGACTGCACGATCTATCATAACTATGTACAACACTACAAAAGCTAACACAATTCCGCTTTCAACGACATATTATTTCACGTTAATATCTACTAACGTTTCGCTTGCACGTGGTTCAACATCGTTAGTATTAGTGACGCATGATAGAACGCATGCTTTAGATGATGCACTTTACAACACACTGCACGCTGCGATAAATCAACTTAGCAACAAATAGCTGCAGCAGTGTTGACAGGATAACACAGCCGTCACTGGCTGTCTCGGAGACGAATACAACATATGTCGATACTCTTCCACGTTCGGCATCACTCGGAACTGAGTGATGTTCTGAAGCGAACAAGTTCGATTTGCAGGAGCACCCAGCACGTGACACCTGTCTCTTGGTCTTACCTGGGTCTTGGCGCTGCCTGTAGCAGTCTAACTGGTGTCTGGCGCTGCCTCCAGCAAGTTTTAACGGTTTTTCTGGAACTGCCTTCACTGAGTCTGCCTCTAAACTGCTCCTGGTCACTGTCCGTTCTCGATCACACAATCTTCAACAGACAGGCGGTCGCCTGTGCACCGCTACTTTGAAGGCCTTGAACTGCTGCCTCACAAGATGTAGACGTTGAAGGACTTCATCTGCTACCTCACAGGACGTAGACGTTGGAGGACTTCGGCTGCTGCCTCAAAGGATGTAGACGCCGAATGCATTGAACTGCTGTCTCACAGGATGTAGACGTTGAAGTTGTCGTTGCGGAGTGACATCTGCGCCTCCTGAAGGATCCTCAGTCTGGGTCCGATGGGGATGCCCAGCTTATGCAGCCGGTCCTCCGTCATGTATGGCAGCTCGATCATGCCTATCCGCTCCCGCTCAAACAGCGACGCGTACTTCTGCAAACGGGGAGGACAGACAACGGTCAGTACGTGTTAAAGCAAACAGACCAACTTCAGCATGGGTTTGGAACTGAGATAGCAGCTACGTAGCCCTGTCGATAAACCTCTGTCAGGAAGCTTTCTCGGCTGAAAAGCCTCCTGCTGAATGTATTTAACTTTTTGACGAAGGAATGCAGCGCTAGAAAAGGAATGCGTTAAGTTAAATGCGCGATGCGCACGTCCTTAAATAACTTATTTACGACCTTTTCCCCTGAATTGGCACCATTTAAAAAACGATAAAAATACATTGTATTAGACAATACGATACAATTGTGCCCTTATTTGTTTTTCTGAAGGTGGTCTGTAACCAACAGACAGAGAAGGCCTCTCGGGGATACGATTTATATGCCTCCCACTGGGGCTTCATGTTAGAGAACCGCTGACCACCGACTCTTAGCTACCTTGTTTGGGTAGGTATCACGTTACAAAGCAACATATTTGAAACAGTACCAGAACACACGTCCGCGAATAACCACCCAAGGTTGGTACCACCGGATAGGTCACTATCCAAGAACAAGGCTAATGTGGTCAAAGGAACCACTTTGAATACCATGTTACCCGGGCTTAAGCAACAAGGCGACACTCAAGCATCCTTCGTCCCACCTCCCAATGCATTTCAACACGTCGGAGGTTCAACCGACCCACCACTACGCGCCCTGCCACTGTCAATCGTCACCCACCTCGTATCCTAGCTTCTTCAGGAAGATGCGCAGTAGGGGCGGCTCGTCGCCGAAGAACTTGGTCAGCTTGCGCACGCGGCCGGGGTGTGTGAGGGACGGCACGGAGTCCCGGAACGCCTCAAACTCGTTGGTGGGCCGGTTGGGGCGCAGCGCGCGGCCCGGCGAGGTGCGCAGCTGGGTCAGCTCGGTGCGGATACTCTCCAGCTCCTGGCGCGAGCAGAGATCAGAAGGTCAGCCACGGGCAGGTGGTCTGCGCGGTCAAATGGTCATTGGTCAGACTGCTGATCGTCAGAAGATCGGGTCAGGAAGTCATCGTCAGTAGGCCAGATGGCTAATGGCTCTATCTGGTCATCTTCTTCAACCAAAATGTGATGGAATTATCCATGACATTCAGGCATTTGATTACGACATTGTTATGATATGAACTATTTGACAACACACTTCGGTGCCATTTCTCTGAACGGTCAACCATCGGTTATTTAGGTACCAACTGCCATCCAGTGTCAGCCTTTCAACGAACAGGGGACAGCAGATAGCAAATACCTCGTCATTTATCTAATATGGTGCCTTGCAACAGTCACAAAGAGGCCAGCGACGCCGCCTGTCGCGAAGTGCCATGCTGCGCCGGCTCTTACCTGGAACATGAGATGCTGCGCCGGCTCTTACCTGGAACATCGGATGCTGCGCCGGCTCTTACCTGGAACATGAGATGCTGCGCCGGCTCTTACCCGGAACATGAGGTGCTGCGCCGGCTCTTACCTGGAACATGAGATGCTGCGCCGGCTCTTACCTGGAACATGAGATGCTGCGCCGGCTCTTACCTGGAACATGAGATGCTGGGTGCGCATCTCGGAGGAGAGGTGAGCCACGCTCCGGGCCAGCGTCACCACGTGACTTTCCAACCGCTGGAACCGCTTGTTGATGCCCTGAGAACACGGGTAAAAAAAGTAATGGCCAGTTCTGGAAGATCTGTGCAGCAACGCCTACTCAAATATTTGGATATGATGTCAATCCTGCGTATATGGGGAGTACACAATATGCATATCAGCCGTTTTCACGAAGGTCTTGTGTGTTGCTGAGGATAACGTTAATGAGGTTTTTGAGGATGCCCTGATGTTTTTTTATATAAGCTTAAGGACGAATTTTCGCATGCAATTATTTGATAGAATTGTTTCTCATGAAAACATTTCTAGTACAACATTATACATATGTCAAACATAATCCTGAAGCTTATATACCAAGCAAATATGAGAATATCCTAAAAAGCTCAGTGCCAACCATGTTATCTTCAGCACCTCAAAAAGACACCGTGAAAGCGATTAAAGAAGACAACATTTTGAATTTGACTTTGGAGAGAAGTTGTAAGTTTATTTGTGATGTTCCGGAACTATGATGTGATATGCCACTTCGAGGCGACTTCGTAAAAGCAGATAACTGAAATACCCGTTCAACAACAAAGACCACTTTACCTAAACCAGAATCTCGACATTCAAAACTCCTCCCGACCAACACACGCATTTAGACCAAATCCTTGCATCTTGTCTGACCACGTCTTCCACCCACCTTCATGTCCTTGAGCTTCTTCCTGTCGTCTCTGCGTCGCTCCTTGGCGGGCCGCGGGCCGATGGAGGAGGGCAGGGAGGACATGCTGCCGTACATCCTGTGCTTGGTGAGGCCGCCGCGGGCCGGCAGCCGGGCCGGGGGGCCGCGCCGCTGACCGCCGCCCAGCAGACGCAGCACCTGCCGACAGCCACGACACGCCACAGGTTACGGCTCGGTGGCGGACAAACTTCGTGGTTGGCGTGTCCATATACAACATTCAGATTCATCACCAGGCTAGGGCTTGACTGGTTTATGCATATATTTTTGTATCTATTCATTTACTTATTCATTCTTAATCCATTCACTTATTTCTGATTCATTCACTTATTTCCTATTCATTCACTCATCCACTCTAAACCTATTTACTTATTCATTCTTTCTTTATTTACGTATTCATTCTCAATACATTTATTTATTCATCCTCGATTTTTTTTCATTCATTCTCCATTCATTCACTTAGTCATTTTCAGTTTATTCACAGTATAATTCATTCACTTAGTTATTCTCATTTACTTATTAACACATTAATTATCATTCGTTCTCATTGGCTCAGTTACTCATTCGCTCATTCATTCTTATTCACTCATTCATTTGGATACACTAATTATCATTCACTCGTTCATTTTCACTCACTCGTTCATTCTCACTCACTCATTCATCTAATTCATAACGCTTAAACACTTATGCGAAGTGCCAGCTCATCCAATCAGCCTCTCTTGATATTATCCAGATTCCAATCAAGAATATTCCTCAGACAGCAGAACCACACAGTTTCCATCAGTCTGCAGCGTCGGCGACCCACCTCCGAGTACATGCCCTCGAGGCTCTCCAGCTGTTTGCGGATGGCCGGCCCGTCGGCGGTGGCGTCCAGCACGGTCGACTCGTCGTCGGAGGTCTGCTGGTCCGTGGTCTGGTCCAGCATCGACTCCAGGTCCAGACCAGTGGTCATCGAGGTGACGTCACCGGCGTCTCCGTCCGTGCGGCCGGCGCTGCTGACTGACGCTGGGGGTGGAGGAGGCGAGGATGGTGACTCGCACTCGGGGAGTGGTACAGTGAAGTCTCATGGTGACTCACACTCGGGGAGTGGTAAAGTGACGTATCAGCATCGCCGCTGGGCTCTGAGAGGCAACGGTGACATTCACAGTGTCACACGTGCATAATCATGATAAGCTTAATAAGTAAGGCCAACAATTGACTTCTTGGGTAAGGTGCCAAAAGACGACCGAAGTTCTAAATATTCGCCGGATTTTGTCTTTATTTGCAGCGATAACTGACATAAAATACTTGAGGTCTGTATAGTTGGTAAATGTTGCATATAACTTCCTACATAATTATAAATTTTTCAATTCCAGACCGATTTCACTTTTTTGTGTGGAATGGGGACACAGTCCCCATTACCCATTAACCCAACCCGTGGGCAGGGGCACGATGCAGTATGAGGGTGTAGCATTGGGAACAATGAGTGGGTGAAGTGAGTGCAGTGAGTGTTGACAAGACAAGACACGTTCACCCGTGTCCACCTACCTAGTCTGGTGTTGACGGGGATTCGGTGTCTGCTCCTCTGGTCCCGCGCATCCCTGGAGAGGGGCACCTCCTGTACGCGGCCACCCCATCCTCGGTTCTGGCTGTTGCTGCCGGAGCGGCGCACTGACGGACCGCCGCCGCCGCCGCCGCCGCCGCCAGACATCGCCTCCAGCAGGTCAGGCTGACTGAGCCCGCCGCCCCCGCCCCCGCCCCCGCCCCCGCCCAGACTGGCGAACTGGCGCGCTGTGGGCGGAGTGTTGGGCTGCGAGCCGACTGGGGAGTCGCCGAGAGGCAGGGCGGGCAGCGGAGGCGTGCCACAGCCGCCCCCGCCGCCGCCCCCGCCCCCGCCGCTGGGACCGCCCGGAGCGGGGCCGCCCGAGCCGGTGGAGCGGAAGAGACGCGGATCGAGAATCTGCCGGAGCTCGGTCTCCACCATGTCGACCCACTCCGAGTCGTTGCCTGTGGAGAGGACAGAAGTCACAAATTTGAATAGCAGCTCGGTCGGTGGTGTGAACATTACAAAGAATCCGTATATGCCCATACATAAGTAGGTATAGGTGTTCAATGGGACCAGACAGAGTAGTTCTGTGATTTGATAGGTT
>JARBER010146695.1:0-10841 GCA_030265075.1 Balanus glandula
TGTGACTTTTGTGACCGGTGTTTTGACTCTCGGTTGCGTGACAAAGTTGTGTGTGGCCTGCGTGACGAGGACACTGTGAAGCGACTACTGGAGGATCCAGAGCTGGATCTTCAGAAGACAGTGGATATCTGCCGGGCATCAGAGAACGCACGCGCGACGTGTGCCGACCTCCGCGCATCTGCGTTCTCAGTGAGCCGACTGTCTGCGTACCGCCGGGGGCGCAGTAGGTCGCGCGGAGCGGGCCCCGCTGCGCCGCCTGACGCGCGCTGCTGCCGCTGCGGGTTGGACGCCCACATCGACCCGGCAGCGTGCCGCGCTACTAGCGCCACCTGCAACTCCTGCGGCCGACGTGGTCACTACGCTGTGGTGTGCGAACAGAGGGCGCGCGGGAGCACCGACAGACCCGCTGCATCGGCAAGTCGTGATACTGCACCGCAGTACACAGATACTGCGCCGCAATACCCGGCGCGGCCGGGACCGTACGTCCGCCGCGTACTTCAAGATGTGTACGTGCACGGCATCTCTACACGTCCGACTCCGACAGTGGACGTATGCTTCTCCACGTCAGACGGGATGTTTTCCGTCAAAGCCCGCGCTGACTCCGGCGCGGAGGCTACAGTAATCGGCCAGGACGCCCTGTCAGCCGTCGGTGTCGACAGAACGCAGCTGGAGCCCTGCCTCAGCCCGACCTTCTCAGCTGTAGGGCATCATCCGCTCACCTGCCTGGGATCATTCCAGACTACTCTGCGGCTTGGAAGCCGATCGACTGCTGCCACTGTGTTCGTCATCAAAGAGCCGACAGGACTGCTGCTCAGCTGGTTTGACTGCGTGGCGCTGGGGATCCTGCCGAGTGATTTTCCGGCACAGATCCGATTCGTCGATGACGCATCGCTCCCCGCGACCAAAGTCGCACCATCTGCATCGCCGGTCGGACACAGCCGTTCCCGGCACGCCGGCCACCATTCGTTCCAACGTGCGGAGACACGTGAGGGAGCCCGCCCGGCCGCCGGAACCGAGGCCGTTCCGCCAGCGGAGCCGCGTGGTGGACCCTGGCCGTCCGCCGGAGCTGAGGCCGTTCCGCCAGCGGAGCCGCGTGGTGGACCCTGGCCGGTCGCCGGAGCCGAGGCCGTTCCGCCAGCGGAGCCGCTCCGCCCGGCGGCCGGAGACACCGAGAGCCTGCCAGTATGGGACAGCGACGCGGACCCGCCGGAAGCGACACGCGCCGCTCATGCTACTGCTCTGGTGGACTGTTTTCCGCGCGTCTTCGGCCGAGATACCACGCTCCGTGTTATGGACGGCGGCCCGATGGTCATCGAGCTTCGGCCTGACGCAACTCCGACGTCAGTCACCGCGGCGCGCCCGATTCCCTTCGCCTGGAGAGCGGAAGTGAAGACCCAGCTGGACGACCTGCTCCACCGAGGGATCATCGTCCCAGTGGACTACGCGACCGAGTGGTGCCACCCCATCTCGTGCGTGCCTAAGAACCCGTCTGGGTTCCGTCTCTGCGTGGACCTGACGAGGCTCAACCAGTACGTGAAACGACCGACGTACCCCTGCCGTCCCCCGCATGACGCCGTGACAAGTCTGCCTGCAGGAAACCGGTGGATGTCGACTCTGGATGCCAAAATGGGCTACTTCCAGGTGCCTCTTGCTGATGAAAGTCAGGACCTCACCTGCTTCATCACGCCGTGGGGGCGGTTCAAGTTCGTCCGTTGCCCCATGGGATGTAACGCCTCGGGGGACGAGTACAACCGACGGGGTGATGCGGCTCTGGGTGACATCCCCAACTGCGTCAAGATCGTGGACGACATCCTCGCCATGGCACCGACGTACCGGGAGCATCTCCAGCAGATCATCAAGATTCTCCGGCGCTGCGATGACCGAGGGATCACACTGAACCCGGACAAGTTCAAGTTTGCCAGGAACGAGATCAAGTTCTGTGGGTACAAAATCACGCCTGAAGGCTACACCACAGATAACGAGAAGACCCGCGCGATAGCTGACTTTCCACGACCGGAAAACATCACAGACATGAGATCCTTCATGGGCCTGGTAAATCAGCTGAGCTGCCTGACATCCGAGTTGGCGACCGCTACTCTGGCCTTCCGTGACCTGCTCAAGCCGCACCACATCTGGTGCTGGACGGAGCAGCACGAGGCAGCTTTCCTGCACACCAAGTGCGTGCTGACGTCACCACCGGTGATGGCCTTCTTCAGCCCGCAGCTGCCGACCATGCTGCAGACCGACGCGGCCAAGACGCGAGGTCTGGGCTTCGCACTGTTACAGAGGCATGGCGACAACTGGCGTCTGGTGCAGTGCGGATCTCGCTTCCTCACCGATGCCGAGTCCCGGTATGCGGTGGTGGAGCTGGAGATGACCGCCGTCCTCTGGGCTTGTAAGAAGTGCCACGTCTATTTGGCCGGCATGCCACACTTCGACCTAGTAGTCGACCACCGACCTCTGGTGACCATCCTCAACCACAAGCAGCTCAACGCCATTGACAACCCACGTCTGCAGAGGATGCGGGAGAGGCTGTCAGCGTACAGCTTCACCACCAGCTGGCAGAAGGGGTCGGCACACGTGATCCCTGACGCTCTCTCCAGAGCGCCCACCAGCGATCCCGTCGATGGCGACGACGTGGAAGATGATGGCGACGCTGACTCGCTGCACGCCAGCGTCATCTCTGCGTTACACGCCGCCGACCAGTCAGAAGATGGCGCACAGCTGGGGCCACTGGTCGACCCCACACTGGAGAGGATTCGCGCCGCTGCGGAGCGCGACCCGACGTATCGGACCCTCCGTGACCTGATTCTGGCTGGCTTCCCAGAAAACCGGTACGAGACGCCCCCTACAGTTCGAGCCTACTGGGGCGTGCGTCATCAGCTGGCCATCGACGACGGCCTGGTGGTCTACGGCGCTCGACTGGTCATCCCGACCGACCTCCGCCGTGGTGTACTGGAGCGGCTCCATGAGTCACATCAGGGCGTGGAGAGGACTAAGCGACGCGCCCGGCTCAGTGTGTACTGGCCCGGCATCGACAAAGCCGTCGCCGACACCATCGGCGCCTGCACTCAGTGCCGGCAGCGTCTCCCCAGCCACGCCCGAGAACCGATGTGGCGGGAAGACGACAGGCCGACCCGCGTCTTCGAATCCGCCTCAGCCGATTACTTTCATGCTGGAGGGCGGACGTACTTAGTGTACGTGGACAGGCTGTCGGGGTGGCCGTATGTCACCGTATGCCCCCGTACGGCCTCCGCGGACCATCTGACACGGCAGCTCCGGATGCTGTTTGCTCAGACGGGCGTCCCGTCTGTACTTCGGTCAGACGGTGGACCACAGTTCGCGTCCGGCACGCTGCGGCGTTTTCTGCAGCGCTGGGACGTGAGACACGAGATGTCATCACCGCACTACCCACGCGCCAACGGACACGCTGAGGCGTGTGTGAAGACTGTCAAGAAGCTGGTGCTGGCAGCTTCAGCCTCCGGACGCCTGGATGACGACCAGCTGGACCGGGGTCTCCTGGAACTGCGAAACACCCCACGCGCTGACGGGAGATCACCAGCTCAGGTTCTATTCGGACACCCACTGCGCTCCAGTGTGCCTACGCACCATCGCGCCTTCGCTCCAGAGTGGCAGCGCGCTGCAGCCGTCTGCGACGAGAAGGCTGCCGCGACTCAGGAGAAGGCGGTCCGATATCATGACGCATCTGCGCGCCGGCTGTCGCAGCTGCCGATCGGTGGTCGTGTCGACCTGCAGGATCCAACCACCGGCCGATGGGACCGCGTCGGTGTGATCGTGGGCATCGGGCGACGACGTACATACCTCGTGCGGACAGCCAGTGGCCGTGTGCTCTGGAGGAATCGACGATACCTGCGGCCATACCGGCCGCTTCTGACCGAGTCGACGCCGTTCCCGACGCCTGCTACCGGCACCAACCCAGCGGCCGCCCCCGCACCTCCGCGGCCGCTGCCTGCCGGCGGCTACGTTCAGCAGTCACCTCCGCGGCCGCTGCCTGTCGACGGCGACGTTCAGCAGCCACCTCCGCGGCCGCTGCCTGCCGGCGGCGACGTTCGGCAGCCACCTGCCGTGAACACTGACACCCGAGCGCCTCGACGCTCTCGTCGCCAGCGACGTTCGCCGCAACGCCTCCAGGTTCGCTGGGGTGGGACCACATACTGTGATTGAAGTACTGTAGGAGTGTCCTAAGTTGTCGTTTCTATTACGTTACTAAGATCATTGCGCTTTGTTCAATGTTGAAGTTGTACTTTTCTTCCGCGACAGTTATCTTCAGAGGAAGGTGTAAAAAAAATGTGTAAAGAAAATTGCGCTTTGTTAAGTTGGAAGTGGTACTTCTCGGCGGCAATTGTCTTGAGGGGGAGGTGTAGAGATCTGGATCACCCCCTACTTTATCCGCCTCTTTGCCTGCGATCTGCTGTGCCTGGCGCCGCCCCTGCTGCGGCCGCCACCTGTGCCCGCGGGCAGTGTCTGGACCGGGCCGGGCTGGTCCGTGGTCGGGAGCCGAGCCCGGCCAGTGTTACTTGTGCCGTCTCTGAATACATCCGCTCCCGCTAGTAATGCGTGTGCTTCGCTGAACCTTACGTGACGAACAATCGGACATCACAACAATGTGCACACCCGTTATGTTCAGTGCACACATTCAGACTTGTAAAAGAATAATCTTTTTAAGCACTAATTTATCTGTAATTCACGTAAAATTTCAATGAATCGATTCTGATTTACACTTCTATTCAGCGTAAAGACAATTGGTTTACCAGTGATTCACAGCTCGGCGCAATGATTTAACTCTGATTCTACTCCTGATTCACATTGCTTTCATGGAATACTTATTGCAATATTTGTAATTGCCGATGTTTTGGAGTTTATCGAAGCTGCGACTGCCTGACTAGCGGTTATGTGTCACCTTCAATCATTTATTAGTTCACCATATGACTACAATGCTGATAATAATGCTAACAATTCCTCAAATTATTGACAAAGCACAATAATATATTTTTGCACGATGATCCGAGCACTGATGAAAAAGCACAATGATTCGATTTTTGACTCAAAATGATGTGTGCGTGAAAGGAATCGATTCGCCAGTGAGTCTTCGTCAAATGGTATAATTATTCATTCAATCAATGATTCACCGTGAATAATTTACAAGCCTGCACACATCCCCGGTTATCAAAATCATCATCGCTGACCGACTGTAGGTACACCTATCCGGCCATCAAAGCACGCATCGCTGGCTGACTCGAGACCGGAGACCTCTCCGGCTTTCAAAGCACGCACTGCTGACTTACGCCACACGTCTCCGGCTATCAAAACACGCATCACTGGCTGACTCGACACCTCTCCAGCTTTCAAAACACGCATCGCTGGCTTACTCCGTACGTCTCCGGCTATCAAAACACGCATCGCCGGATGGCTCCACATTTCTCATGCTATCAAAACACACATCGCTGGCTAACTCCACACCTCCCTGGCCATCAAAACACGATCACTGGCTGACTCCACACCTATCCGACTATCAAAACACGCATCGCTAGCCGACTGAACATCTCTTCGGTTAGCGGAACGCGTACTTCCGGAGTCGCCACGAGTCCGGCAGCCGTGAACGGATCGCGTCGTACTCGGCCCGCGTGGCCGGCTGGTCCAGGAACTCCCGGGTGGCGTCCTTCAGGTACTGGGCCCGCAGCAGCGACGTCTTCTTGTCCAGGCCGAGCTTCAGCTGGAAGTACGCCGCCATAAGTTTCACAGATTTCGTGTCCTCCAGAATCAGGCGTCTGGTCTGCTCGAACGGAAACAGGCCAGGCTTGCGCTGATCCTGGTTGAGGGAATGGCACTCTTGAACGTGGTTCTGGGAGCTATGCAGGAAGCCGGGCACGCTGCAGGAGATGGCGAGCCGCAGCAGAGGCGGCTGCAGCACCAGGTCAGCCAGGTCACGGGTCGTGCTCAGGTCGGCCGGCAGGTCGCCACGCTGCTGCTCCGGCGGCAGCTGGTGCTGACTCCGTAGCCAGTCCCGCACGGCGCTGGGGTTGATCAGCATCTTCTCGATGTCATCGGGGGTGAGCAGCTCTAGCAGCGGAGTCGCGTCCCATGTGAATCCTTCCCTGCCATCAGGTGTCAGCCGGCACCGACCGGCCACGTCCGGTGGAGCCACCACCCAGGCCCTGAACATGCAGCTCTGCAGACACTGGGTAGAACTGCAACAGCGAAGCCAAATGGCCAGCTCTGCAGAGGCCCCGGATCGCAGCAGCTGCGCCACGACGACGTCGAAGCGTAACGTGCTATTCACAGCCGGCATGCTAAAGAACAGACTGAGTTGCACACCAATCACGATCAGACTGCGAGCCAGGCAGACTCGCAGTTCTCGCTCGGAGGGCCGCTGGATCGGCAGTCGGAGGATGGTGGAGAACGGATCAGTGTGGCTGGCCAGCGCTGCAGCCAGCAGCCGCGGCCGGTGGCGCCGCACCAGCGCCAGAGTCTCGGCCATCGCGCTCCCTCGGCGGCTGTAGTCGGCCGCAGGAGGTTAATGCCGGCCCAGAAGAAGCATTTGAGCTCGCCGACGGCGACAGCCTTCTCCAGGTAGTCAAGCATCATCTCCAGGCCGCACATGATGCTGGTCCAGCGGTCGCTGGGCGTCTCCTGGCATAGCCAGAAGAGTGTGGTCTTGAGATAGTACGACTTGATCACCTTGCCCGCCGGCCCCAGGGCGGCTTTGCACGCCTTGAAGGCGACCACAGAACCAATCTGCAACTGAGAAAGGTGTCTAGTGGCCACTACCTCCGGGCGAGAGAAGGAGAACCGCCACTCCCAGCTCTCCGTGGGGCTCCCATGGAAGCCGACAGGCACCAGGTGCACACCCCACTGGAGGATGTCGTCCCGAGCTGCCTCTGGCGGCCAGTCGCACGTGCGCCGTCGGTGGAAGAACTCCTCGGACGGCCACAACGGCGCCTTCAGGCAGGGCACCATTTTAAACCCTGTCAAGGTGAAGATTTCGGCACAATCTTGTCCATACGACGTGGCCGGGCCGGTGCGTGTAACCTCTCCCGCGGTGCTAGCGCGCAGCAGAGAGAACTCATACATAACCTGGCGGACATCCTCTGCGGAGAACATCTTCGTATCGTCATGCTGGCAGCCGGGTCGCTGCTCACACTCCAGCAGCACGAATCCAGGATTTTTGGTGGCGACGACCGACAGTCTGGTCTCCAGCTCTGCTGAACTGTCCACGTCCCGACAGGCGACACCGGCGCCGTCTGTCGCCCAGCTCACTGGCCCAAATTCATACATCACATCCATGTCGGAATCGGAGATACTCTGGAGGCCGGGACCGTCCCGAGTCGCGTTCTCCAGCCCTTCCATCGAGCTGCCGGACTGCGAGACGCTGAGCACCTTCAGTCCACCAAACGGCGAGCACAGACAGTGGTCAGGGCGCAGCTGCAGTGCACGCAGCAGCGGCATGAACAGCACCGCCATATCCCTTGTCAGGTGATGCTCATACAGCTGAGAGTTGATAAACAACATCCTCTTATCGACTCTGGTGGCGCTGTCCAACACGCAGTTCTGGAAGAAGTCCACGTGGTCGCCGCACTTGGACAGCAGCTGCTGCTGTTCGTCGGAGAGCTGCGGCAGCTCGGGGGGCTCCTCCAGCTCCGGCGGCTCAGCCATGGCGGCACTCTCCGCAGCTGCGGGTTGGCGGACTGACAACTGCCGCAGACGGCGGCGGTGTTCAGAGCTCGGTGGGGTGCGACACATGGATTCAACAGACTGTCTATCTATCTGATTAGATTGATGCCGGAGAAGTGATATGGTATCAGCCGAGTGTAGATGGTCAGCGTCGGCAATACAAGGCAGAAGTCAGTATTATATTGCAGTCTTCAATTTCAAATGTATGTAGGAGAAAGGAACATTTTGAGGAAATGCCGCGAAGAAGCAAAGCCATGTGGTGTCATATTTATGACGATAAACTTCCAGTTTATTCTGTTTGTTATGCAAACTGGATTGAATTTGGCGATAAACGGTATGATGGGTATGAGTAAGTGATACATTTACACGCCATAAAATGAGATGTTGCTTAAGAACGACCATTATGCCTTGGCCGGGGCAACTTACATATAATCATCCACCGCTCGACCACCGCTCGATGTTGCCAGCACTGTTTGTTTGCTATTACTACCTTCGTTTTGTTTTGTTTTCAACATTTTATATACTGCATTTCAAGTAAAATATTGTATCGGACTCCGTTTCATGTTCTCTACAGCCCGTCCTCCGCCACGCCCACTTTAACCAGGGCCTGGTGGTCGCCGACCACCGGCCTTTGGCGGCCCTCGAGCACTCCCTCGGGAGTAATGGCCGTCTACATGGCGTGGGCTCATCTCGCAGCTTTACCCCGTGAGGAAGGGGCGGCGCAAACCATGTGGCAGGTGTGGCAGACTGTTGCCCTTTCGTGACACGAGGATGGTCTTGCCACAACTGCTTTAAGCCACCGTTATCATTTTACCGGTGCTATTTTGTCAACATAGTGGATTCCGACCGCTACGAACATATAGAACAATTATCTCCGCCGACCAATACAAATTTCAGTCAAGTTGGCCTATATTACTATTCAAAACCACATACATTATTACTATAATATTTGCAAATTTGACCGAACTTAATGATGCATCAAGGAATCTAACTTGAAATATATAATGCATATTGCATATATCATATCATCATATACATACATCATGGCATATAATATATCAGTGCAATAGCAGTTGTTACAGCGGTATCGTTGAACGTGACGGTAATGTTGAACGTCACCCTGGGGGGAGGGGGAGGGGGAGCAAAATGACCTCGTGTTTGAAAATGACCTCGTGTTTTCCAGTTATACGAACAAAAACTGCAGTACGCAGCGCCAACATTTCTTGCATATACGTTTGAAAATAAATTGCCCATACTTCGAAAAATACACTCGGGTCATCTCAGGTCAGATCACCCGTCACCACAACAGGTCGCATGACCCCCTCGCCTAAAAAGTTGCAGTCGTGTCAAAGCAAGAGTTTTTCTCGGATCAGTTTTAAACTTACAGGGTGTCACAAGAGCGTAGCTACCTACAATTAGCGTATCTCGGAACTTTGATGTCAGTGATGAAAGGTCAGGTAAATTGCGAGGCCTCTCCATTCTATAGTCAATGAAGAAATATGCAAATGCTTCCTTTTTTAAGGATATACACTATACAGTATACATATCTGATATTAGTTCAATTACTTCTCGGTCATGTTTTATAGGATATTCTTGATAGTCCCAGCATAAGTTTTGTTCCGCGAATCATATGGGGTCATTTGAGGTCATCTGGTGTCACCATCACTTTGTTGGTCATAACTCGCAACATACTGAAAATAGAGAAGTTAATCCGACGGAAATGTGTTTTTCTCATCGAGACATGTCTGTCAATATGCAGCTTGACCTACTTGGGCCATCATTTGACCTTGACCTCAGGTCAAGTTTTCACGTTGACCTTAAAAGGTCACCGTGTATATCATTCAAAGCGCCTTGACGAGAGAAACACAGAGATGCAAACATGTTGTCGTTATCAGTCTTAGGTGAACAGCTATAAGCAAAACGTGTCTTGCCAAAAAAAAAAATGTTGGGTTTATGACCTCTGGAAGTCTGGAGCCTAAAACATTGCATTGAGGTCGAATTTGAGGACACGATGCAGATTGCAAATTTAAACATCGCTTGTGTTAGAGACGTTTGTTTCTAGGTAGCACAATTTACGAGCTATATGGGAATATATTTGGCGATGTCCTTAATCTAAAAATTTGACCTTTGATGGCCCCTGATGGCCTCAAATTTGACCAAAGAAAAAATACTTGAAGTAACCTCAAGTACGATGTTTTGAGGTTACAGACGTTCTTCCCCGTCTTTCTCTATGATGGGGGAATTTCCCCGTCCTTCTATTCCCCGTCAGCTATGATGGTGACACAGGGGAAATGGGCAGGACAGGGGGTGAGGGGGGGGGCAACGGACTAAGTCGGGCAAGCAGGGCGGGACAGGGGGAAGGGGAAGGGGCCAGGACAGGGGCCAGGAAAGGGGGCAACGGGCTAAGTCGGGCCAAGCAGGGCGATACATTGAGGAAGGGGAAGGGGCCAGGACAGGGGAAAGGGACTGGACAGGACGGGACGAGACGGGACAGGTTGGGACAGGACAGGGCAGAGGTAAGACAAGGCAGGAGAAGACATGGAGCAGCAGTGCAGGAACAGAACATACTGGACAGACGTAGGACGGGGCAGTGCCACCGCCATCATTTTACCGGTGCTATTTTGTCAAAATTGTTCATTCCGACTGCTACGAACAGGTAGAGGTAGGGCACGACAGAGAGGAGGTGGACATTATCATTGCATTGCATAATACACAGAGAAAGAAACATATATTAATGAGATAAATAGGAAAACTATAGTGAGTTGATAATTAACTTGTAGCAATGGCTTTGAAAGGCTAGACCTGAGTTCAGCCCCCTCAGCTGCTTTTGAGAAACAATAAGCCACTGTCTGCAGGTATGTATCTACTTAATGGATTTCAATTATGAGTCAATAGACAGGTGCACTGGTATCACATTATCTATCACTTCAGAGACCCCCACATCAACTATCCCTTCATTGATTCCGGGCTAAACCCCTCCACAGGATTTAGCACATGGCACATACCGTCGTTCTGCATGGCCCGATATTGACGGAAGAACGTTTGAGAATATCAGACGCGCTCCTCAGCCTGATCCACCGCGCTATCCCCGCACACAGCAATCGGCTGTGTACAGGACGGCAGGGCAGGTGGCTTTATCGCCAGGTTTG
>JARBER010146806.1:0-10841 GCA_030265075.1 Balanus glandula
CAAAACATTCGCAAAACATAATTTAAGTAAAAAATCAAGTAAATGAGCTTCAGACGTGAATTTTATCGTATCCAATAATTACGTAAGACAAATATATTTGACATTACAATGTCAGTAGACCCACTCCCTTTAAACACCTCTGACGTATGTGGTATAAATGGAGTTCTGAACAACTAAGTTCATTCCCAATGACTTTTAACAAGGTAAATCAACAAGGTAATTTAAAATCAACAAGGTTTTCAACTCTGTACCCAAATGACGCCATAAGTTAACGCCTGAAGTTATGTTGTACCGCAAAACATATGTACTTATATTTCTACCCCTAGATGACGCTAGTAGCTAACGCCTGGAGTTATACTGTACCGCAAAAACCTACGTGAACTTATATCCTTGTCCCTAGATGGCACTAGTAGTAAATGCCTGACGTCATGCTGTACCGCATAGCTTGAAATCCAGAACTGCAGACTGCGCGATTGTAGAAGGCAATGCGCTATTCTGGTCAACAGAACAGAAGGTTTTGATATGGTATCATTAACTACATTTACCTTACCGTTGTGGACCACGGTCTTGAACTCTACGTAGTGTGCCAATTATGCATGTATTTATTTTGATCTTCGATATTATGCTGTTTATTACGGTTTTGCAGTTCCCTCAAAATATGCATTAAATGTAACACATAGGATAGGATACCAAAGAATCACCAGCCGACTCTTTCTTCTCACACTGCAGTGATATTATTGCGGGCGCGACTCGGTGCAAGAGTTGCTTTGGTTCGCCTCCCGTCTATTCAACGCACCGCGCACCATCAGTATCTATACAGCACCAGTGTGACGTAGTCGCTCTCTCTCTCTCTTTGCAGCAGTGTTCGCCGGGATGATGCCGGGCGGTCTGCCGGGCGCGTCGATGGGCATGGGAGGCCGCATGGCCGGCCACCCCATGACCGGCGCCGTGCTGCTCGTCTCCAACCTGGACGAGGAGGTGAGTGTCCAGCTCCCGGGCGCGTCATTCTGCTCCCCGCTGCCAGCGCTAGTCCTGCTGTCCGCCGCCCCCGTCACGCAGTCCGCCGTCCCCTCCAGTGAGCCCCCGAGCCGGACCTGCTGTCCGCCGCCCCGCCAGCTAACCGCCGTCCCCCTCCAGCGAGCCCCCGAGCCGGACCTGGCGTCGGCTGAGCCAGACTCAGGTTCTCACTTCCCCTGCTGCTTGGGGGCGTGCCGCTATCTTTTCAATGGGGCTTGATATTGCGTCCATTGTCCATCTTGTGGGTTTGATTGTCTCAGCTTCGGGTGTTTTTAACTGGTGTATCTTCCCGCCACCACCACCAAGTCACCATCAGGGGTTAACGAGTTGACGAAATCATGTTGTGCAGTTTAACAAATATGATAACTTGCGTTAACAAAGGCGACATTTAGCTTCTGACACTTCGAATGCATACCAATTCTCGTCATGACACGTATATTGCATACCGATATTGTCCAGTGCCGAATAGCTCGACTTTGGCAGAGCGTTGAGCTTGAACAACAAAGCATAGTCAATCTACTAGCTAACAATTTGAATGAGATGACAAAATGACAAACAAAATGAGCAACAGGTACCAGCTAACAATTTGACGCTGTCACAACGCTGTGAAAAGGTTGCGACGCAACGACACAACGTTGTAACAGGGTAATTGTGTAGACTTCCAGGAACGTTGTCAAAACGTTGCATTGCGACGCTAACAAGACGTTGTAACAACGTTGTCACAACGTTATGTTTGACAACTAAGGCAAACGTGACGAGCGTGGTTCCTCATCAATCCTAGTGAGATGGTGAATCAACTCAATTTAGGTAATTGCACCACATTATATATTTATTATATATTCTATATTATATTTTATATTATATTATATTATATTTTACTATCTTTTATTTATTATATATTCTCCTTAGTTAGGTACTAGAACAAAGATGTAACATCGTAACGATACAACGTTTCTCTAGCATTAAATAGCAATGTTTATACAAGTTTGTTCTCCAAAACGTTCACGAAGTTGTCGCAACGTCATCTAAACGTAAAATTTCAACTTTATTTTTGACAATGTTGTTACAACGTTATCTGTTACCCGGGATCCTTGTGACATGCACATTGCACAGTCACCTGCTATATTGGTGGCTGGAGTCGTGTAAAAACGAACGCTGATTTGGCTACAGATGTCTATTCCCTGCGTTAATCGGGTGCTTTGAAAACCTATGTCAGAATTGCATCGGGGCTTTAAGTAGGTATCTATTTCTCCTTAGCTCAGTGCTAGTAGGTGGACAGATATTTGCCAAATGCAAAGTCGACCTAAGCTGTTTAATAGCGATGGAATTGATTACGTAGTCTGTTAGCTCTGAATAGCCAGGCCCTTGTAGCAATATTCTACTCGTGAACTAGAATCGATCAGTGTGTAGGCGTTTCTCTGACGTCCGATTCTCTGTAGTCCCGCTACCGTGTTGACGTGCACCGGTCGTATCTCGTTCTAATCGGTCTGTTTTCTCTCTCTCTGTTGCCTGCCGCCGCGCGCCTTCGCCTGTGCGCCTGTAGATGGCCTCCCCCGAAGCTCTCTTCACTCTCTTCGGTACGTCACGTTCTGCTCTACTCACCGGCGCAGTGGCCGTTCTCGGCGCCCGCCGTGCTCTGCTGTGCCGTGCTGTGCTGTGCCGCGGGTCGGGAGGGTCACGGGCTGGGCTGAGGGGAGCTGGGAGGGGAGGGGCGGCCCGCTATAACGTATCATGACTCCAGTCGTCCGTTTTCCAATCCGAGTTGCCTCTGATCAGCGCGGCCCCTTCCGGGCCGTGTGCCGCCTCGCCGCCTCCGAGCGCGGCCCCCGGGAGCGGCTCTCGCTTGCCGTTCTGCAGGTCAGCGCTGCACTTCAATCTGGCGGTCCGCTCTGTAACGGTGGGCCGCCCCGCGCGACCTCCACTCGCTCCCGGCTCGTGCAGCGCTCACTAACCCTCGCCCACGTTCCAGGCGTGTATGGTGACGTACAGCGGGTGAAGATCCTCTTCAACAAGAAGGATAACGCCCTGGTACAAATGGTCGAGCCGCACCAGGCCAGCGTGGGTGAGTGGCCCACGCTCAACGCCGCCCAGTTTATGGCTCCCTGGGAGCGGACGCGGCCATAAAGCCTGATTAAAAAATGGTTTGTCGTGCGAATGTGTCCCCGGGCGACCGTTTGTCGGGCGGCCGATGTCCGTCTCTCGCCGGCGGGCGTCATTTGTCACCGGCGATGGTGCCGCCACTCGGCTCCGGCTGCCGGCCGGACGCGGGGCCTCCCGGACATCGTACCTGATCCAGGCATAGCCCCGGCCAACCGTGGACTTGACCTTCCTGTGACTCCTGTTTGAAAAGGGTTTGACCGTTACTAGACCCCGCCTAGCACGGAGTCGGTCCTTCCCTTGATTCATGTCAGACCCGACATCTGATCCACTCCTGATCTGGAACCTGGCATTCTCGTGAGCCCTGTCTGACTTGGGACCTGACGCTCCTCCTCCTGGCTCATGCACAGGTTCGACCTTCGACAAAATGTTGACTTATACGGTCTTTCTAATTTGTCTGACTCTATGTCTGACGCATGACCTAATATCCGATGCCTGTGACTTGTCTGACGGGTCTGCTGTCTGGCGCAGCGCTGAACCACCTGGACAAGGTGAAGGTGTGGGGTCGCCAGATCCGGGTGATGCCCAGCAAACACCAGACGGTGCAGATGCCCAAGGACGGCCAGCCGGACGCCGGCCTCACCAAGGACTTCACCAACTCGTCGCTGCACCGCTTCAAGAAGCCCGGCAGCAAGAACTACCAGAACATCTACCCGCCATCGGCGACGCTGCACCTCTCCAACATCCCGCCCCACGTCACCGAGCAGGAGATTCGGCAGGCCTTCGAGCTGGCCGGCTTCGACGTCAAGGCCTTCAAGTTCTTCCCGTGAGTTGGGCTGAGGTTTGACATGGGCGGGATGTCAGGTTCGCTGAGGGTCATTAGGTCAGTCGGCCATGTTTTCCCGGACACATTCGGGCTGCTGTTTACTCAGAAGTATGCGAATTCCTCTCAAGAGACTGAGATTAGGAGAGACTGACTAGTGACTAGCATCAAATTGCATCGTCCGACTTCTAGTTGGCTTGGTTAAGAGCCTCTCATTAATTAATTAGCACGGTGGCAAGTTTAAAATTCTGAAGTAAAAAAATGCTTGCTACCAACGAATGTTTACTCTTACCTAATTTGCTCTTGGCTTGGGGTAACCTAGTGTCGGTGTCAGTGCCCGTTTAAATAAGATAAGGTCAATTTTTACGGAAAGAGCATCATTAAGAATAATGCATTGTGCGTTAAATTGTCAACTCTAAACTTCCGTCCAGACAGCAGACTTATAACTGATTCAACTCTGATTGAATCATGATTCAGGAATAAAGCAATGTGTATGATTCAAACTGATTGAATCAATTCAATTTTTACGACTTGGCTTTGAATCGTGATTGGATCAACTAGTTCTGGTTTTGAGTTGTTATTGAATCAGATGTGAAAATGAAGAAATGATTGAATTGTAATTGAATAAACTAGTTTTGAATTTGAGCTGTGATTGAACCGCTCCCGATAGCAAAAAATGTGAAATTTATACGAGTATGCTAAACAGAGGGTTCCTACTTTATTATAATCGCCATGTATTATCCAGACCATCTAAAGCAGATCACAAAGGCACTTCAATTTCGAATTAATCTAATTTTTGAGAAATTAACCATGGATTCAACGAGTTCCTTCTAACTTGTTTCGCTTTTGTACCACTATACCGTTGTTATTTCGTGTTATTGCATTTACAAGTGTGCCAAACTATCGGGTCCCCTTGTGGTGGTTCCGTAGACAGAAATCACTAACAACAAAAGAGACGACGAATTAGCGATGCCAAACACGTCATTTGCCCACAAAAACACGTTGCTTTCACCAGCATGCGCCGACCAGTAATGTATGTTTGGTACACGTGTTGCTGCGTCGCTATGGTATGAATAACTTCGGCTGTAATCGACCGGGGAATGACGTCACGGACTCACGATGTCTGACGTCACACGTCTGACGCCGCCATTGTTGTGACAGGAAGCGTGACGGCGCGGAGGCGGACGGCGGCCAGCAGCGGCGGGACCACCGGATGGCGCTCATCCAGCTCAGCGCCGTGGAGGAGGCCGTCATGGCTCTGATAGTGAGTCGACATCATACGCCTGGCGATCTGTGGGACGATCCGCCTTGTGCCTGACCCCGCGGCGCTTTTGTAACGTAGTCACGCCTGACGCCGCAGTTCTCACTCGTGATGTTATCTGACGTCATGGTTCTCCCTGGCGGTGTAACCTGACGTCATGGCTCTCACTCGCGGTGTAACCTGACGTCATGGCTCTCACTCGCGGTGTAACCTGACGACATGGTTCTCACTCGCGGTGTAACCTCACGTCATGGTTCTCACTCGCGGTGTAACCTGACGTCATGGCTCTCACTCGCGGTGTAACCTGACGTCATGGTTCTCACTCGCGGTGTAACCTCACGTCATGGTTCTCACTCGCGGTGTAACCTGACGACATGGTTATCACTCACGGTGCAAGCTGACGCCATGGTTCTCACTCGCGGTGTAACCTGACGACATGGTTCTCACTCGCGGTGTAACCTGACCTCTGCAGTCCTCTGTAGGGACTGGTCAGTAGGTGAGTTGGGTTCCTCTGTAGGGACTGGTCAGTACGGAGAGGTGGGGTCCTCTGTAGGGACCAGTCAGTACGGGGAGGGGACCATATGGCGGACCGCGAGGGCCCTGGTGGCACCCAGCCGTAATGCGTTACTCCGTCGTGGTGGTCGTAAGCGGGCATTGTGGTGTTCCTAACGGTGGGCTGCTACTCGCTGATCGCCAGCTTAGGGAGGGCTGCTGGGATTCCAAAGCAATGTGTCGCATAATGAACCAACAGCAACGGTGCCAACAATGCCCACACCGGGAAACTTATAAGTAGACGTTTTATATAAAATAAACATATGTTATATAAATCGACATAAAAGTAGACGTTCTTACACGCTTGTGGAATTCATACGTGAGTAGCTAGTAAATGGTTTGCACGAATAAAACATTGTTGCAAGAAAGTATTTGATAATTAAAAAAAAAACATTGATATTTTTTATTTGAAATGAATGATTAATTTTTCAAAGGCTCTCATACGTTTGTGGCATGAAAGCAGCTTACCAAATTCCAAAAGCTTATTGAAAATCTCCTCTGGTAAAGCTGTCTTTGATCTCGGTTCACATTCATAACGTTCAGCTACAAACAGCTGGCGATTCACGTTTATCGGCATTGATGTGCAGCACAAGTTATAATCAACTTCCGGCGCTGAACAGCCGAGCATGCCAAATACCAACTGGGACGAGCATCAACGATCGTAAAATGACCATTTCTGAAAACTTGTCTCTGATCCGGGTTGGCATTCAAAAGTATGTTCTGCTATAACTGCACTACATTTTCCTGTCAGTGCCGCCCAGCGCGCATGGAGGATGACGATGATTGATATCTATTTGCGCACCAATTGCCGGGTCCATTTAGCGCCCAATACCTGCCGGATACGGAGCTTGCCGCGAACGTTCCGAACGGAGGCGTAATTTTATCATTCAGAAAGGTCCCAGATGAAACGAGCCACCATACGCAAATACCTGGCTATACCAGCCGGCACGACGGCCGTCTAGTCTCGCTCAGAGATGGGATATACCATATGGGCCCCTTCAATATCGAGACTGGGCTCAGGAGTGATCAGGGAGATGTCTGCAGCGCCGCCGCCCATCAGGTGACGGAGTCCGTGCGAGATTGGACCGCGCCGAACGACCGAGCGCCGGTGCCGCTCCGCACTCTGCTCCCTGACGCGCGCCGCGCCGCTGCCGCACCAACATAGAGGCGAACCAACGGGTACCACTGAGCAGCCAGAGAGACACCTGATTCAGGCTCAAATGTGACGAGAGATACGGCGAAACAAAGGAGTGTTGTCGAAGGGAAAATAGGGCGGGTGAATGAGTTACCGTGACAGCTTCAATGGTTCATCTGTCGACACTGTGTTCTGTATTATACTGTTACCGTCGGCCATAATTATCTACACTGTGAAGCGACTATAAATCCGTCCAAAACGCCTGTGTTTGTCTCTGTTTCAGAAAATGCATAATCACCAGCTAAGTGACGCCAACCACCTGCGAGTCTCCTTCTCCAAGTCGACCATCTAGGCCGCTCGGGCAGCGACTGCAGCAGAGGAGAGTGCGGCGCACACCGCCCCGGCCGCCTCCGTCAGACCCGGACCAGACACAGCACACAGCCTATCGAACAAAGGGCCGCCGGCGCTGCGGACCGACCCGCGCCCGCCGCCGCCGCACCACCGCTCCGGACGTCACCACAGGCAGCAGCCCGCCCGGCCGCCTCAGAGAGACTATTTTTGCATTTGCTTGCTTACGGCTTGTGGCTGTTTTCTCGGGGCAGCGGGCGATATGGAGCCCGAGCTAGGTAAATTAGCGATGTTCGAACGAATTGTAAGTAGTTGTACGCGCTGGCGAGCGAGCGTCGAGCGCAGGTGGGACGAACCGGCGCCGAGTCGCGAGAGGCAGACGCGGGGCGATGTTGGAGCATTCCTGTACAACGGCGAACAAAATTAGGCGGGAGGAATTGTGTTGCCTATTTATGAGTGTGTACATTTGAGGCCAGTGGCGGCGGGGCGGGCGCGCTGGCTCGGCGGGGGGTCGGCCGCAGCACGCGGTATGCAGGCAGGGCTGGAGGCCGTCCAATGACGGGTCAGGGCGCCGACGTCGCCCACTGCAGAGACGCCGGCACGGCAGCGAACTTCCAGCCAGGTCCACTCAGAACGCCTGCAGGCAGTGCCGCAGGGACGTTAGTTGGCCGGCGTCGGTCAGAACAGGGCGAGTTTGGCGAACACCGCGACGGAAAGGCGGCGCACGGCAGAGTTCTTTGCGGCTGCGTCCGCTGGTGGGAACAGGGAGGGGAGGGGAGAGGGAGAGAACTCATGGGAACACAGCCGGAGGTAGGAGCGTGGACGACGCGACGCTCCGTACAACAGTATTCCGACAGCTTTAAAGCCCGTCTGTCAAATTAATATGGGCTGTGACAATCCTCCTTTCTAAAGCCGCCACAAAAGCACAAATCTAGCCACGTGCGGAACCAGCCCGACGCCACTCGCGTAGTTAGCCGACCGGTCGTTGGGCGGCGCTAGCGTCGTCCGCGGCGGCCAGCCGGCGAGGCACGCAAACATATCAACCAGACGTGACTATTTTTGTACCATCTCGGTGCCTTTTGAGGCTAGACGAGTGCGGTAGAGCGGTTTCGGCTTTTTTGAAGTTCCCTCGTTCTCTCTGGTCGAGTGCATCACTATCAATGGCGACTGTCTCCCTTTAACATTTGGTCGTGCTCCATGTCTTTGAATTTTGTTTACCGTAGTGTATGTCTAGTTGATGGTGACTCGGAAATTGGTGTTTTCGGCTCTTCATATTGCATTTTTATTGCATTGTATGTGTAGGTAGATGCTCCGGCGAGGGCCGATTTGTCAGGTCACAGGGCGCGGCGCAACGTGGCGCCATCAGGTCCGGTCGGATCGCTCGCCGCCTGCCGCGCTGGCGCCCGCGTGTATTTGATTGATGTTGGTGCGGCCCTGTGAAGGGGGCGGCAGAGCCGACTCAGTGTGCTGCGTCCCCTGCCCACCGGACCCCGGCCCGACAGGCCTCCGACGTCGGCCGCAGGGCTACCGGGATCCGATTACTTAATGTTGTTAAATAACGTGCCTTTGGCCGCCAAAAAAAGTATCGTGGTCCGGCGCTGACCGGTACCGCCCGCCCGCCAACCGACCCCGCTCGCTGTTGAACGCACCACGTTTTAATCATTGAAACCATTTTTGTAATAAAATGACAAATTTGTTGACCTGGACGTTTGTCGTCTCGGCCCGTCTCTCGAGGTGCGTCTCGCTCTCTGCGTGCCCGCTGCTGTCTCGCTGCGCCGGCCCGTCTCTCTGCCTGACGCATCTGCTGCTGCCTCTGCCCCCCCCCTCTCTCTCTCTCTCTCTCTCTCTCTCTCTCTCTCTCTCTCTCTCTCTCTCTCTCTCTCTCTCTCTCTCTTCGTCTCGCTCTCTTGTCTCTCTTGTATCTCTCGCTGTCTCTTTCTCTCTGGCTGGCGCCGCGGCCGCCTTCCGTTCTGTCTGTCTATCTCTGTCTGTCTGTCTGTCTGTCTGTCTGTCTGTCTGTCTCGTCCGCCTGTATCGGTGTGTGCACTTCTCGCCCTCCGAACTGGACATTGTGTACGATTCCATTATAAAGCTCTTTGACGTTCTTCGCGCTGTTTCTTCTCTTTCTTTCCCTCGGGGGCGGAGCGGCGCTGCGCAGCGCTCGATGGTCCGGTGGAAACTGAGCAAATGAAAGGTGACATTACCAGCACTCACGTACACCAACGGGTTCAGTACATTGCTAGCGACAGATACAATCAGACCAAAGTACACGGACAGCAGGGAGTAAAAGGCAACGACTCAAAACTGACAAGGGGCGACAGAAACATCTGCTACATGTAGCCGATCACATGCACTCCTTTGAGCACAGACAAACGGGAACACTGGACACGGCTCGTCATGCTTGACAAACAAATGTGCACACCAGCATCCACTTGCAGCGACAATCAACATAATATGGATATTGTGCTCACCTTTACACACAACGGGTAGCTTTGAGAAGACATCGTACCCATAAAGGTTGGCTTGAGAGGGCCCGGTGCGACACAACGAGCAGTATTGAGAGGACCCGGTACCCACAACGGGTAGTATTGAGAGGACACGGTAACCACAACAGGTATCATTGAGAGGACACGGTAACCACGAGTAGTATTGAAAGGACACGGTAACCACAACGGGTAGTATTGAGAGGACACGGTAACCACAACAGGTAGCATTGAGAGGACACGGTAACCACGAGTAGTATTGAAAGGACACGGTAACCACAACGGGTAGTATTGAGAGGGCGCGGTAACCACAACGAGTAGTCTTGAGAGGACACGGTAACCACGAGTAGCATTGATAGGACACGGTAACCACAACGGGTGGTAATGAGAGGGCGCGGTAACCACAACGAGTAGTCTTGAGAGGACACGGTAACCACGAGTAGTATTGAAAGGACCCGGTATCAACAACAGGTAGTATTGAGAGAGCGCGGTAACCACGAGTAGTATTGAAAGGACACGGTAACCACAACGAGTAGTATTGAGAGGACCCGGTATCAACGAGTAGTATTGAAAGGACACGGTAACCACAACGGGTAGCCCTTAGAGGAAACGGTATCAACGAGTAGTATTGAAAGGACACGGGAACCACAACGGGTAGTATTGAGAGGGCGCGGTAACCACAACGAGTAGTCTTGAGAGGACACGGTAACCACAACGGGTAGTATTGAGAGGACACGGTAACCACAACGGCAAGCTTTGAGAGAACACGGCACCCACAACGGGTAGCCCTTAGAGGAAACGGTACGGCACAAAGCACGGATGGGAACGAGAACAAGGTTAGTCGAATAGAAGGTATCACCGACTCGGAACCAGACCATCGTTATTATGCGACTGTGACGGCGCAAAGATGATTCATTGCCTACAGCTACGTCGACATCACCATAGACTCACTGCTGCCTTGGGACTCATGCATCCTGACTTGGGTCGCTACTAGCTATGCATGTGACTGCTCGGCTGGCAGGGAGTCCACGGAGACCATTACGGATAGAGGGAGTCCACGGAGACCATTACGGATAGAGGGAG
Source organism: Balanus glandula (assembly GCA_030265075.1). Taxonomy (NCBI): domain Eukaryota; kingdom Metazoa; phylum Arthropoda; class Thecostraca; order Balanomorpha; family Balanidae; genus Balanus; species Balanus glandula. The sequence continues at coordinate 10,800 of JARBER010146806.1, forward strand.
TCCACGGAGACCATTACGGATAGAGGGAGTCCACGGAGACCA
>JARBER010146917.1:0-10840 GCA_030265075.1 Balanus glandula
GTTTTTGCTCAAAGTTTGCGGAATTGATGTACCAACAGGTAGGCGAAAACCCGGCGGCGCTGCGCGCCGCCGTTTTTCGCTATCTGCAAAAAACCTGAGGGGGGGGTCTAAACACTCCCCCCCCCCGGCACGGCGCGGGTTAACTGCTGTCATATTTGATTTCAATTTCAAACCATCCATGTGATTATTATTGGCCGTCTCAACTTAAATATAATGTTCACTATATTAGTACAAGGTTCCTGGCTACCACTATGTGTGGCAGGTGGGATCGAAAAAGACCCCCTTGATATCTCGTGATCTAATAGTCTGATTTTGGAAAATGAAACATGATTTTATTCCCCTCAACATTATCCATATTTCTTAAACTATTTTAGAAGTATTTTTGGTCAAATTTAGATGCCATGTTTTTCTACCTATCTCAATGCATCTTATGCAGATTAACCCTCGCCCAACGGGGGGGGGGGGGTCGTAAAAAGACCCCCCCCCCGTGGTCTTCCTTGCATAACTGTTTACTTAATCAGTGTATCCGTCTAAAATTTGGGTTAACTGAGTAAACAGGAATTCTACGTTAGTTTACCCAATTTTATTTAAATCAGTCAAACTGTTTTGAAAAACATGACGTATTGATGACGTCATGTTTTGTCATTTTCGGCGACAAATGATAAATGTTTGTAAAATCGTATAAAATCAAGTTATCAAACAAATCGGAAACCGTAAACGTTTCAAGAATTAAAATGGCAGTTGCTATAAGATGCTTATCTCGGATTTTAGAATTGTGAAATTTTGGCCACACAAATAAAAAAAAGACAGATATTTGTTTTTAAACCCTATTTTATCAAAAACTTAAAAAGTTATTAAAAATATAGAACGTATAAGAAAGAACTACGTAATGACAATAACTATACAAAATTTTTAAAGTGATATCTTCATTTTTGACAGTGATTGGTAGTTATGTAGGCAAAAACAGAGACGTAATTTTTTTTAAATAACCCTTTTTGAATTTTTTGGAAAAGGTACGAGCAAATTAACAGCTTTTATGTAATTTGGAGGAAAAGTTAATAAAGAAAACAGTATTTGCATTAACATTTATCAAGTACTAAATTTGTATGCTTCGGACAGAACTTATCACTGTATTATATCTCTTTTCTACACTTCGAGCCATTTATGTGACCCCGAAGCTAACAAGTTGACCTAAATCCAAAAAATGAGATACCGTTCGATACCTCTCGTAACTGGCAACATATTCCAGTATACGGTGTCTCTCTATCTCCCTCCGTTCGGAAGTTATACAAAGCGCTTTGTGTAAGTGCTGTAATGCAAAATGCATGGTAGATATAAACATTTCTGACGATATCCTGGACCTAGGAGGTCATTTACGGGACGAAACCTAAAAAACGATATATCCCCGGATAGCTGGCACTACGGCGAGTATTTGGACGGAAAAATAATCGTTAACTCATAATTGGCAGCGACGAACGACTGAGTAAAACTGCTATTTTGAGACATCGTCAATCTGAGGTCATTTAGGTGATCTGGAAGGTCACCAATTGACCTGAGACATAAACAATGGACACTGTTAGATTTGCCTGACTGCAGGCAGCATGCTGGTCTTTTCCGTGTTCCTACGATGCTTGGTTCAAAAGTTAGCAGGGGGGTCGTTTTAGGACCCCCCCTCCCCGTAGGGCGAAGGTGATAAATGGTCTCCGTAGGACGAGGGTTAATACAAATTGACTTCGAAATTAATATCTTACAGCGTTTTTTGTGTGAATTTAATAAGAAGTGTTTGCACTCCACAAAATGCGTAGTAAAATACTCGTGTTTGTTTCTTGAATTAATGAACTAGGATATAATCTTGAAATAATTTAAAACTGTTATAAATGTCTTCTTATTCATAGGTGGTGCTAAGTTCGTGATACAAGGGAGGTCGAATAGAATACAAACATTTCCCCTTTTTGGGTCACTTGAATCGTCTATGATGGAACGAATTGGAACGATTCAGCATGAGTTATCATCTAACATCCGCTTCAATGTGATCAAACATTGTTATGTCTCGAAAGGTCGATACAGACGGCTGTGTTTACTCGCAAACACTGTTTACGATTTGATCGCCGTAAAAACTATCCCATAGATTCACCCCTATTCAATATACATTTTTTTATATGAAGAACATCTGCCTAGCTTTGAAGATATTTGAGAATATTCAAAAAATGTCATGAGTCTATCTCCAACTAATTCGGAGATATTAAAGAAAACCTAGGTGTAGGATGAAAACAACGTGATGCAACTAATAGTGTCAAGGTCGTTAATGCTCAAGACTACTTTACTATTAAGGCTTGCCCATTGGGAATAAATGAGAAACAGCGTGACGGCACGCAGCAGTTGGCAGCAGTAACTTTTGATATGACAGCTATGTTTCACAAAGCGATCGGCGTCCTTTTACCTTCGTTTTACAGTCTCTACTTAAACCTCGGAAAATTTATATTTATACGCGTATTGACGACAAATCAGACGCATTTCACCAAACGTCTATGTGAAAATACCCAAGGTGACTAACCGGTTCATAGAGTTGTGTTTCGCTGCTGATCTGTTTTCTGACTCTTTTTTGGGGTTCCGCGGCAAAGTCAAATCCTACGTTGCTGCGTTGTTAACAAGTCGATAAAGCGCGCTACATGTACGATGCGATGGTGTCGAAATGTGATCGGTATATGGCTGTATGTAACTATTGTTACAATTTATTCCATTTATATTTATTTTATTATGTGTTTATTTTTGTTTCTTATTTCATTTTATTTTACCATTTTTCATCAAAGCTTTAATGTATATCCGTACCTACACGTAATTGTATGTGTTCTGCTCACAAAGGTTTTGTTTTTACAATCACTTTTTGATTGCATAGGAGTGTGGTGTTTGTACGCATGTCAGTGCGTGTATGTTTTACTATTGCGACTTCGCTCGTAAATGGCATGTTCCGTCGGCGATCGTGGTAAATAAAACAATACAAATAAAACAATAAGAATAGCCGAATCCGAAGAATGACTGGTTTTTGCTTTATGTGTTTAACTTATGACTTCATTCTTCGGTAAAGTTAATGCTGCTAACAAACGATCGAACGTGGTAAAGTAAATCTGCTCCCAGGGTGTTGTCACGATGTAGGGATCCTGGGATTGGTGGACGGGGGCTGGTTAATGGTTATGTCCCTTTAACAATTAGAGCACAACTCCGGGGAATGAGACCAGGAGGCAGGAAGTGGGACAAACAGACACGTTGGTCCTACTTCGTTCAATCTCAGCAATCTGCGTCATATCGTGAACGCAAAGTTGTTTCATTGACATTAAAGCCACCATACGTGCCACAGCTAAGCCAACTATAAAAAAACTAAATACAAACAGTGGCTGTGACGTCGTCAAGTAACGACAGGGCGCCGGTCATATAGCGTCTAGGTAGGTATGTACTTCTTCCGGTGACCGAGCTCCAGCAATTGACAGCTCTGGGAACGGGCGCTGGGGCAGAGTCATGCCATGACTGCACCTCATGACTGCCGAGTCGCCAGCACCGACACCGTGGTCGCCGCTTTCTCACCGAGGGCGGTCACGCGACCCGGCGGGTCAATCGGGGGGGGGGAGGGGAGAGGGCCGCCGAGGGGGTTCAGACGAGGGGGGGATGGAGGGCAGCTGACTGTGAGGCCGGCCAGTTGTGGCCATAACCATGGCGCAAGAACACAACAATCCATAATTTCATATAAAATCCATACATTCATGCTTAAACACTTTGGAGGGTATGCCACTAACTCGCACTGGAGAGGGGTATGTCACTGACGTGCATATGGAGGTAGATATATGCCACCAACGCATACCGGAGAGGAGCACTGTATATAAGAAAAGGTCGTCAAAACTGATTTCCGACTTTGACAATTGTAAAAGTGGATCGGTATGTAAGGCACATTTCTGGACATCTTTTGCTTTGTTTTTTTTCGTTTTCTTATGAAGGAATTCCTGTCTTTTTTAATCTTTTTGAAAAACATATTTTGTCCTCAGTAGGTATGTACCTTCATTTAAAGGAGTATTACCACCTGGGGAAGATTGCTAAAAGGTGGCTTAAATTATTTGTGGGAATTAATAATCGTGTTTGCTCATGCTCCTGGATCACCTAAAGCAGTGGATTCTCAATCCATTTGTTTTTATTTCCGATTCCAGACCATAGTACCAGGATGTTAGCAGCACTATATTCATAATGGCCACCCTTATTAGTTTGGCTGTCAATGTGGCGCAACTGTCTCAAATTATTTTAGCTAGCTTGCGTTCGTTATTGCTCTCAGATATCAACAGCATTTCATTTGTCGGTGATTGATAATCGAATAGTCTTTGTAATACCTAACATAGATGTGTTAATTTTTTTTATCTTCTATCAAATCATTGTATTAATCATCGTCCCTATGTTAATATATACAAAATGGTTGATAATATATGCAAAGCAGTAGGAACGCCCCCCCCCCCCCAGTCACTGCTGAGCCGAAATGTAAACAAATTTGCAGCGCGCCCAGAGCTAAAGCCAAAGCCATCATGACCTTGAAAAATGTGCTGCGTGTTAAATGTCATTGGTACAAATCTCTGGCGCCTAAAGCCGAAACCATGACTGTTCTGATACTAGAAAGAGACTTGGCTGGGGGGATCCAAAGGCGCGTAACTTACTTACGCGCTTGTTTTACGCCCGCACTTCCTGGGTGCGTAAGTTGGTGCGGAAGGAAATTGGAGGGATCCAAAAGAAAGAGTGGTTGGTCGGAGTTAGTTAGTACGTAAGCCATCGCGTAGCGATTAAATGCCCGTTTTACGCACGTTTCAAGGTCAGACAGCTCAGCTGACTCGGTGTAGTTCGCTCGTAAGGACGAATATCTCATCGTTGTGAGTACAATTTTTGCCTTATTAATAGCGGGATGTGGAACATCGCATTAATTCGGAGTTAGAGGAAGTGCAGACACGGGGGTGTCATCTATCAGCACTGCTGCTGCCGGTGCCTTTCCTCGGTCTCCGTTCGCGTGTGAGACGCGTCTGGAAAAACTGTTGGCTGTGTGCAAGCAGCTATGGAGCATTTTGAAGAACTGGGGATTTCGGCTGCGGAAAGGGAAGACGAAGATGAAGAGCAGGAAGCAAGGATACGGTGTCGTCCTTACACGACGAAGTAGAGGATTGATCCCGTGCAAGCTTAGGACGATGAAGAGTTGGTTCAGAGGTTTCCTCTTTCGAGACGAACTTTCGCATATGTCGTAAATTTGATCGAAGATGACATCCGATCAGACACGGATCGCAACGCAGCTCTGTTCCCTACATTGCAAGTCCTCATTGCTCTTCGGTTCTTGTCAGCTTGCACTAGAGCCCTTCATGGAATGAAAATTTTCCATGTGGATATGTAAATGGAATGGATATGGATGGAAATGGGGCAAACTTTTGGGGCATTCATCGAACGGAATGGATTTGGATTGGAATGAGACAGACCATCTCAGTTTTTGGCATTAAAACAGACATTTATGCTGAAATTGGTGGAAATGGGTGGAAAATGGGGACCCATTAAATATGAATATGGATTGGAATAATTTCGATCTGGCTAAATGGGCTGGACTGGGACTGGGACTGAGGTATGTCCTATGAAGGGCTCTAACTGGCGTGTCATGGGTGACCTAGTGGGGGTGGAGCGCACGACCACGGGCAAGAAAATCAGGAAGGTGATTCTGGCGCTGTCACGCGTAAGAAGGTATTGCAGTTCGTCGAGCGGTGACGAAGAGGGGGTTCGTTAATCAAGTGCATTGTTTAGTGCCATATTACAAGGTCATCCGAGGTCACACAGCTGACTTTGTCAATAACTCAATCTAAGAACGGTATGGACGCACAAATGGTATCAATTTGCTTGGTTTGTCAAGACAAATCGAATGGTATATAATATGATCTATTTGGGTCACCCCGTGACCTTGTCCTGGGTCAAATTGTCAATCTAACCTTTCCAGATCATCATGTATATGTTTCGAAACGTCTGGAGGAGACGAACACGATGATATCAAGCATTTTGCTCAAGTTTGATCCGATAAGAATTTGTACCAAGATCATGCTACCTTTTCTTAAACCTGCGTTTCTGGTATGGTATTATTTCCTAACAACCCCATTCTTATATCAGGGTGTAGCCTGATAAATTGTAAATTGTATACCTGTGTTCTTATTTGAAAATACAATTTATTGACATGCATATTTTATAGTATAAATATGTCTACACAGATACGCACTGACTTACGTCAGGGTTTCAGAATCGTTAAGTTAGCGTGCAACTCGACCACTTGCGATCTAACTTACGCACCAACTAGTCCTCCGCGCAGGTGAATCCCTCAAAAATGCGTTTAGATTCAAGTTACGCGCCGTCGCAGCTACGAGCCGACTTGCGAAGAGTTGTAACCCACCATATCTTTTAAAAGTGACCGTCATTGACAATATATATATATGACCGTTATTGACAATAGATATTTTCCCCTTCGCATTTTTATGCTAAGGCCCATTGCCTGAGCTTGTTATCCTGAGCTTGCAATATTCCAAATAAAGTTGGAGCCCACAAAGTAGCGTTCCAGCCTCCAGGTAGTGCGCGGGCGATTCAAATCTTAAAAAGATCTTCCATATTTGAGCTGTCCATAGCAGTTTCGATAAACTAATTTTGTAGATTAAATTCGACACGCTAAACCTTCGCCCTACGGGGAGGGGTCCTAAAAAGACACCCCTTGCTAACTTTTGAACCAAGCATCGTAGAGGAACGCGGAAAAGACCAGCGTCTTGCCTGCAGTACGGCAAATATTTTATCGTGCCCAAGTTTTATGTCTCAAGCCAATTGGTGACCTTTCAGGTCACCTAAATGACCTTAAATTGACGATTTCTCAAAATAGCAGTTTTACTCAGTCGTTCGTTGCTGCCACATTATGAGTATAAAGCGATTCTTTTTCCGTCAAAATACTCGCCGTTGTATTAGCTATCCGTTGATATATCTTTTTTTAGGTTTGGTTTAGTAAATCACCTCCTAGGTCAAGAATATCGTCAGAAATATTGATATTTACCATGTATTTTGCATTACAGCACATACACAAAGCGCTTAGTATAGCTTCCGAACGGAGAGAGATACAAAGACACCGTATACTGGAATATAATGCCAGTTATGAGGGAAATCGAACGGTTTATCATTGTTGGATGTATAATAATTTATAAGCCTCGATGTCACATAAATGGCCCGAAGTGTAGAAAACAGATATAATACTGTTATTTGCTCTGTCAGAAACATGCAAATTTAGAACGAAAAAAGTTCAAACAAATACCGTTTTCTAGATTATTTTGCCTTCAAATTACATAAAAGCTATTTATTTGCTCGTATCTGGTCCAAAAAGTCAAAAAGGGTGATTTCAAAAAATGACGTCACTGTTTTTGCGTACATACATAGCAATCACTCAGTCTACAGATCACTCAAAATACAGATATCGCTTTGAAATTTTGTATGGTCATTGTCATAGCGTAGTTCTCTCACGTATGTTCCGGTTCGTTGAATAACTTAGAAAATGTTGATATTATAGGGAAAAAACAACGTATTGACCTCACCATTAAAAGTTAATGGAAGGATTTTCAATAGCTTTGTTATTCAAGTATATCAGTCAAGTTACTTCTAAGTAGTGTCAACAGAGGATATCATTGACGATTCGAACTACAATTCTGCTCAGTGACCCCTACGGGATCATTTGAGTCATCCGAGGTCACCATCACTTTTTGTTTTTGTTCTTAATAATGTTTTTAGAGTTGTAGGTTCAATTACACATAGGTGCAAGTGCAGAGTATCCAACAAGGCAGCCATAATGTCATGGCTGCTCATAGTTTTTTTTTTCTTCAAATGTTTAACAGTGGTCTTGGCATGATGATAGAGATGAACATTTGCAAATTTGTGGTACCTACTTATCTTGAGAATATTTGTTTGGGCGCTGCATACTATCCCGGATGGGCATCGGTCTGTCACCGCTTAGAATGGCAGAATGGTAACTTTTCCCGGCCCTGAGATTCAGACTCAGCGCCTTCTTGTGAATGATTAGACATAGGATCTATTTGAATACCGGAAATAGCACATTTAAATTATCTCCGACAGCCAAGCATTCTAAAAAAATAAAACACATACTTGTGACGGTTGTACTGCCTCACTGGCCAACACATACGTTCTACGGACAAACCAATGCCATATTCGAACTCAGCGCCTTCTTGTGAAGGTTTAACACGCGCACTGGAGAGGGGTATGCCACTAGCTTGCGTTGGAGGGGGAGGGGGGCTTTTTGTGCCCCCCACCCTGAGATATCCGAAAGTATGAAAGCTAGAACAACTAAAATTTCAGTATGTATAGGTGCTGGGATGGTTTACATATTGTGCTGGGATGGTCTACTACAAAAATGCTCGTCATTTTATTACCTACATTGAACTAGCCATCTGGCACAATATATCATTTTTTTAGGAATTTAGGAATTAGTTCAGTTAATGACCAAGGTCACGAAAAGTGCTTCGTATAATTTCCGAACGAAATGATATAGAGAGTCGTCGTAAACGGAAATGTGTTGCCTGTCATAAGAGGAATCCAAAGGTATCCAACTTCTAGTAGGTATCTATATCAACTGATAACATTTTGGGGCAGGTCAATGACCCAGAATGTAGGGAAGTGATGGCAAGCAGTGATTTTTCAATGTCAGACACATCACAACTTATAGTTAATGAAGTGTAAATACAAATTCATCTTCATAGTCCAGTTTTGTCTTAGAAATACAGAAAAATTATTTATTTGTTTGTATCTAGTTATCAAAAGTCAAAAGTGTCATTTAAAAATGACGTCATGAGTTTCTCATATATAAAAGAGCAATGAGTTAGTTAAAAATAGAGATATTGCTTTAAAGTATTGAGTAGCTATTGTTTTTACACAGTAAGTTTTCGATTTCAAAATGTTTTTCGAAGAGAAAATAAATTTTTGAAGTTTTGGGGACCAAAAAATGTTTAAAATCTGTGAATGCCGTTTTATACCTGCTCTGTTTCTAATTGACATCTTGTTTTGGTTGCACTTTACAATGTAACTGGATTTTCGACGATTTGCCAAACATTTTCCCCCGAAAATGGCAAAACATGATGTCATCAAAACCTAATTATCATTTAAATCCCAAAAGATCTGACAAATTTCAATGAAATTAAGCTAGCATACGTAAAGTTCTTGTTACTCAGATAGCAAAAACACTGAACCAGATACACCGGATGTGTAACAAGTTATGCAAGAAAACACTCCGAAAGTGTGTGTGTGTGGGGGGGGGGGGGGCTGATCGTTTTAGAACTAGGTCGAGGATAAAAATAGATACATTCAAAAACCATATACGGACAGACGATGTCTAAACCGAATTTCAAAGCATCGTTATGCTTTTGACTGACATATGCTTTTGACCTATAGGTAGTTTCCAGCGGCCATCGTGGGACACCGAAATACGTTGCCCGACTGCGCCGGCCGGTATCAAGAGCCCTCTGGTGACTAAAATATTAACTAAATCGAGTCAAATGGGTACGAAATGGTTTTCAGAGTCATGCTATTTACTCCAAGTCTCCATGCTAATGACCAGAGACTGATGAAACGTCATATAAGTTCAATAGTCAACTATGACGTGCTGGCTCGGGTTTGAGGCCCATAGTGCGCTGGCCGTGGAGACGACATGTGTCCTCGATCCGGCGTGCGCTGCTTTCCTGGCTGAGCTGGGTCGCCGCATCACGGCGTGCACGGGCGAGAAGCGTGAGACGGCATGGCTGCGCCAGTGGAACTCTGTCGCAGTCGCCCGTGGCAACGCCGTCTCGATCACGTCGGCCACTCGATCCAGCCTGTAGTGGTCTGCGCTGACGTTCGTTAAGCCGGAGCTCTTTAGTGATATGTTGTTTCCAAAATGTAATATCCTATTAGGAGATTGTCACTATTTGCATGAATACGTCGTCCACTATCACTTCAAAAAAAGACAGTTGTAACGCATTGATACTATTCATGATCATGCTCCATTCCACAGCTCGAACACGCGATGGCAATTAAAAAAAATGTAGTTGTCCCGACTTCTCTCACTTTCTGTCTTCTTTCTGCATTTACGGAAGTTGGAGTGAGTTAAAAGAAAGTGCCAGTTGCGATGGTCTAGTTCATTGCTTTTTCGTATGGGAATTTCGCCCTTATTGGCAGTTATAGAAAGTGGTGTTTGTTAGAGCATGGCTTAGCGCTTCGGTTGAGCAGCATAGATGTCGCTCTAGGATAGGTGTCGCCACTAGTTAACGGATGGGCAGTGTGAAATGTGCATGCAGATTGACATTGTGCGACAATGCTAGCGACGATGAGTGGAAATTTTAAGTAATAAGGGAAAAAATAAGGGAAATAAGGGAAATGTAGCTAGAAGTGGCATGCAATATTTTTCAGTAGTCAGTAGTGCGATCGTGAATGTCTTGTCCCATGAATGTGTGAATGATCTAGGTACCTACTCCTACGAGTACGAACTGAGTCACTAGGCAATAAATTGCATGTATGGTTATGAATTTTGTTGTTCGTTGCCTTAGTTTGTTCATGCTTTTTAATAAAGTATTTCTGAAAGGTTGGTTTGGAGCCATGCCATTGAGGAGGTAAGCAGGGCTGGTAACGTGTTCTGTCCTTATGGATGACATCGGGGACAATAATTTCCTTTTCAGAAGTACTCGGGGGCAAAATAACAGTATAAATTATAACACATTTCTGGAAAAATGTATTTATCGGTTCCAAGTTAGACAAACTGATCTTGAAAACCACATAAAAT
>JARBER010147028.1:0-10838 GCA_030265075.1 Balanus glandula
TGACTGTGACTGTGACTGTGACTGTGACTGTGACGTAGTCTGGTCCGCCCCTGCGGTTGACCAATCAGGTCGCGGGGTCTGCCCCGCGGCCTGAAGTGGAAATGCTAGAATGTTAGTCTCCACCGCGCCGCCTCAACGCACGCACGTGTCTCTGTCGCTCACAATATAGAAGTCGTCTCACTCAAGATGTGATTAATACCAAAAACTAAAGATGGCACGACGCCATGTGCCATATTGGTGATCCCGACGTGCCATACTGTCAAGTGCAAACAAATAATTACGTTAGGTTAATGGGGTAAAAGTTGAATCCGCTGTCGCGCCTCAATCTCTAACATTGCATGCTATCAGAATGTATATGATACTAGCACATTGTTTACATTTTGATAGCTGTCAACTTTGTCAAATTATTGTATGGCGATATTACTGTCTGGTCAGTGTTACAACTTCTTGCGTTATGTGATATGTTGCATGGCTGAATTTCATTGACAACATTCAGACATTATACTTTTTATAGGGTATAGATGGGCATTGGGTAATAGCAACAACTTTGACCTAAATACAACCCTATAAATGAAGGATAAAATAGCTTATTAGTAGTTAGTTCTTTTTCCTTCATTTATGGGTTTGTATTTAGGTCAAAGTTGTTGCTATTACCCAATGCCCATCTATAACCATTGGGTAATATGCTGTAATATGCATATATAAATTTGTTAGAAGTTAATCGTAGAAGCAAGGTTCTGGACAGCCTCAACATCATGATGTAATTATATTCAGATTATGTATTATTTAAGAAAGAAGACGGCAGTCAGAAAAGATACCAAATATGATATGGCAGCTTGTAGAGAGTGTGGACTTGTGGATAATAGTAATTTTTGTTCTGGGATCCAATGAAGTAATAACTCCATGGTTTAATCATAGTGTAAATACTAAAGAACATACTCTATAGTACTAAGCACAATACTCTTTAGTATTTATACTATGGTTTAATGTCGTGAGATCCAAAGGGACTACAGATCCATGGTTTATTTTGCCGTGGGATCTATTGAGATCATAGATCCATCATATGTTTGTATTGTGAGATCCAATGTGATCACGGAGTCATTTTCTAATTTTGTCGTGGGATCCACTCGGATCTCAGATTCGTGCCTGGCTCTTGTCGTGGGATCCATTGGGATCATAGATCCACCCTCAGGATTCATGCCCACGTCTGGCCACTATGAAAAAATCTGGCTTGTTACTACAACCTTCTGAGTGTTGCGTCGGGAACACGGGACCACCGTCAGCGACGGCACTCTGGTGACCTACAACTAGAGTCCTTCATGGGACACATTTTCAGCCCCCATCCCATTCCATCCCATTCCATCCCATTCAGCCAGATCCAAATCAATTCCATTCCATATTCATTCTTAACTAGCTGGATCATCCGGCATTGCCCGGTAAATTAAGATCAAGCTAGGTCATGTTGGGTATTATGATCTGCATAAACAGAAGCCTTCTGGTGTCCCCTCGAGGAGCTCAGTGGAAAGCTGTTACAGATATTCTGTTCGATGTCTCTGCCTGGCAGCCTTTTTGTTAGCCTTGCCACTTCACAGTTCACACAAAAATAATTTTGTACTTATTTTTAAAAATCGGATGCTTAGCTCAGCATGGTTATTATAAATATAAAAGTGTTTAAATTAGCCTAATGCCCATTGGTATGTCAAAAGATAATACATAATACATATTTAGATAATATTTGCAATATTTCGTGTACAGCACATTATCAGACAATATCGAATCAATGTCTGCTGTCTGATGATGTGCCGTGCACGAAATATCGCAAATATGATTTAGTTTTTTATTCTGTATTATCTTTGGGCATATCAATGGACATTGGGCTAATTAAAAACACTTTTGTCCCTATTGGTTTCCTTGTTGTGGAGGTACCGTGGTAATAGATTGCCGAGCGCATCGTTACATTTTTAGTTTTATTGTTATCAATAAAACCATTGACCTCTATAGGAGGTCAATGGTCAATGGTATAGGAGGTCCTATAGAGGTCAATGAATAAAACCCGTTCCTACGTGATCCTTTAAAATTTTGCAATATCCTGATATATTTGACGTCACTATTTTTCCGCCCTTATATTCGAGCCAATAGGGATTCTCTGGACAATGTCATTTGCTTCTTTAGGTTGAGAGACTACCATGATAATACCTTTCTTTTTGTTGAGAGAGCCATTGGTTTGCCGTATGCGCTCCTTGTCGGTCAAACCGCTACCGTTTTGTTAACAAACTAAGCGCTCTTGATAGGAGTTGGAGAAAGTTTAGCAGCTTGTTCATAGTAATTAAGTTGGTACAAATGATCATTGGTGCTAAAAATGATGTACCTATTTGTTAAAAAATAAGCCAAATATTCTAACGCGTTTCGATTAACAAATCAACATCAGAGAATGAAGACACATCACTGTCTTTGGCGTCGATCAAACATAAAACATTTTCACGAGATGAACACTTCGGCAAGCTTCCTCTATAGTAGGAACTTTACGTCGCTTTCAGTCCGATGAACACAGCATATTTCACAATATTAGAAAGATAAATAGTCCTAAAATAATGTGCCAGAACTATTTCTTTGCATTTCTTTTGAATAAATACATCATTTTTAGCACCAATGATAATTTTTACCAACTTTATTACTAGCGCTCTTGGTCCCTTTAGGAACCAGTGGCGTCACTTAATAGACGGAGTCATAGTAAACAAATTGTTCCCGAAGTTCAGCCAAATAATGCAGTTTTCAAATCTGGCTCTCAAAACCGCCTCTTTGCGAATGAGTCCACTAAATAATTTTTTCATATCAACTTAACAAAATTTACGCTTTTTTAATTAACCCTCGCCAGTGTAAGGGGGAGGATGCCAACCCTTCGGTTTTTCAAGAATAACTCGCGTAGATATTAACCAGCCGTGCTGAAATTTTGGCTACCCTACTGTTAAAGAATTAGTCACATTTCCTGAAAATTTTGAAAAAATTGTGACACGACCTTTGACCTAGGACCTGTTTCTCAAGGTCATGTCAGGCGGAAATGGCGTTCCGTATTATCGATACAGGACACGCGTGCTGTTTCCTAGTGTTTAGGAAAATAGGAAAATTTAGGTTTAGGAAAATATGCAAAGGTGTCACAACGTGACATTGATGACTTCTACATAGTCCGTGACCTCGATTGACCTTGTCAGGAGTCATCTGGGGTCAATGACCTCTAATAACCTATACATTAAAGGTCAACCGAGGTCAATTACCTCATATGACCTCACATGACCTTTTTGGACTTTGGGTGTTGTTAGGACAGTTTCTGATGCTGAATTCGATTTCAGCACCTATTAATTGATCCGAGATGTTCTTACGCCACTTAAGTTGGATATTTGTGAAATTTCCACACATTTTCAAAATGTTGGATTTTCGGTCAATAACATGACCTCAGAGGTCACCAAATGACCCATGGCCTAAAAATCAGGTACCATCGGCTTCCTCTTGTCACAAGCAGCACGTTCGTTTTTAAATCGAAGCTTTAGCTCAATTAGGGGCGAAACGCACGTGGGGTCCATCAACCCCCCTACCCTATCACGTAGGTGAATAGGGCCTACACTGGCGAGAGTTAACGTGAAATATATAGAAGGAGATTGAAGTTATACGCACTCATAAACCTCACTGCCATTATGCTGATCAAGAGTTTCGTGTTTTTAACAAAGAGTGTTTGACCCAGAACATTACAAACAGTTTTCATTTGCCCTTTATTTTGGTGATTGGGCTCCCATTTCCATCCATTTCAACTAAATTCATCATTTGTAACTGTTATTAGTGCTAAAAATGATATGGTCTGTCTCATTCCAATCTAAATCCATTCCATTCCATGAAATTCCCAAAAGTTTGTTCCTTTTCCATTCACTTCCATTCTATTTCCATATCCATGTGGAATTTCCGTTCCGTGAAGGGCTCTACCTACAACATTCCAATTGTTCTCCACTTCAAAATTAGGTCCCAATCAGAAGTCGGAGGGCAAGTTACCCCGCTTGCCCCCTCCCCCTGTCTCGTAGTGACGTCACTGGCTTCCACTCAGAGTCCTGGAAGCTTCGGCAATGTATGCCAGCAACTGCTTATCAATGGCTCCAAATACACTCGAGTCACCAAGTCAAAATATATTAACACCGAAAAACGTTCATTTTATTTTGCACGCAACAACTTGAATTAATAGCTGGTATCACGATGTATGCTTGCACTGGGAAGATAACATTTGTAAGGTTTTTAAGGTTTAAACCTTTCGTTAATGTGTTTAATAATCAACTTCTACGTTCGATTTTTGGATGCAAAATGCTCTCAATTCAAAAGCAATGCTCCCATGGGAGACTTTTCTAGCCAAACAAAATGTCAGGCAAAGTTAATCATGAACCTCATTTACCAAACCATGAGAACCCTAAAAACCTTTAAAATGTTATCCCAGCAGCGATAAAGTTCATCGTGAAAACTGCTTATACGTGATATACGCGAAAGTATTGATTTCTTCCTCAGATATTGTCAAGTATTGACCTTGCTTGCTTTGGGCGGGTCGATTATGGTTTATAGACGTAGACGAAGTCCAGAGGCACACAGCGCGGCTTGCCACCGTATCCGATGATACATTTCTTGCCGTAGGGGCACGGCGGGTGGTTGTCGCAGGGGTTGACCTTTACGCAGGTGGGTGGTGGGGGGATACCACCAACGTTGCTGCTGTCGATCCGACACTCTTCACCCGGCGGGCACGGATACGGGCACACGCCGACGCACTGCTTGCCGCAGCCGTAGCTGCAGCAGCGCTCGCCGTACGCGCACTTGCTGTCGTCATAGCAGGAGTCATTATTGCCGACCTGGCAGATGGAGAAGGCCAGGATGTCGTTCACGGGACATTCGCCCTTCCGCGGCGGCAAGCCACTCCCAGCTGCAATGTCAGAGCAGGGAAATGTCATTGTATGGGAATAGTATTTCGCTAAATATATATAATATACACCCACGCACACGCCCACGCACGCAACCACATATGGCCATATGCCACGGCAGGGAAAAACTGTTTTTTTATTAAAAAAAACACAGCAAAAATATACTATTATATGAAGAAGCAGTCATACAACAAGCCAAAAAAAAATCGGGGTCTCAACTAGGAGGCTGACAAAAAGGTTTGCGTTTCGCAAACCTATATCAAAGGAAAAAAGTTAAAAAGCGGGGAAAATCTACCAAATTGATAGCAAGTCCTTCATCTAACATAAAAAAACGAAAACACAAGAAAACACTTCAGAAAACCAGCGCGTCAGTTCTGTCAGTGGACAACCAAAGAGACAACGTCATGGATAACGAGTGTTATTTAGTTTATATAAAGGTGACAATATCGCACAAAATCAAGGACTTATGCATCGGGGAGTCTCAACAAAGTGCCAGAAAAAGCTCGATTTTGTCACTAGAGCACTAGAGCACAAAAACACGGTTTGGTTTGTCATAAGTCTGCCCGGCGTAGAAACACCGTTTTTTTCTGAAAAAGCGGGGGTGCCCTGAAGCGGAGGGGAACCTGTCCCTAGAGCATGTAGTGAAGATAGTCGTCTCTGTTATCGACGCGAAATAAAAGAGAGTAAACAAACTATTTTGGGCGGACTGGGCTTCAATCTTCATGTACTATGCTCGGTAAACCCAGGACTTCCTCATGAAGGATGGTATTCCATTTGTCCCCGAGGACTGTAGTCCCTTGTTTTTTTCCCAACTGCGTTTTTTGAGCAAGTATGGCCTTTGCTGAAGGTAAAGATGTACGCTGGAGGTTGGGAGGCAGCTTTTTAGGAGCATCGCAAGAGGAAATAAAATTAGAGAGTCAAGGCACTGGATTCCGAAAATATTGAAAAACATGATTAATAGGGTCGCAAAGCACGTGCGACACGCTGCACGTGCAGGAGCCTTTAGATGTGCGCACTAAGTGAAAATGTGGGGAGCGAATGTTAATCTTAAAGATCTGTTGGTATCAGAGTTGCATGAACATTACACGATTATCTATGAACATTTAAACACACTACCAAATTTTAGTGCTCACCCTTTATCTAACTTTTGTTGAGTACACGTTGCTATTGCCTGTCAAAACTCAAGATACCTCCGGTGAAGGTCAAAGTCAATAAATCACAGAGGATATCATAAGTTGCATGTCATTCAACGTCTTTAGACAAGAGCAGTGGGATGACGTTAACCATATCACTCTGGCTTAAATATTCTATAAATTAATGATGAATAATGCAATTTTTACAATTTAATGTTCATAAAATAACCAAATATAACGCATCTAGAAAAAAAATATTTCCTTAGTTAAACAATAATACACCGCTCGCACTCAATAATGTTGATAATAGCAAATAAGAGTTGACAATTGGGTGTTAATTGAAGAAGAATGAAGTTAAATTCAGGACAAAATGAACTAGAGTATAGATAATAATTAATCTGTTTATCCGCCGCCAGTCACCTGTGAGGGCCACCACGGTCGTCAGCAGCAGCAGCACCAGCGAGTTCTGACCAGCACCAGCCATGGCTGCTGTATCTGTCAGGATCTGTGCTGGAAGAGAATAGCGCCACCGCTTATATATGTCTCTCACACCTGCCACCTGCCGGACTTCGTCGGCAACAACCAGAAATTAATAATCCGTAAGCCACACGACTGTGACACTTTTCAACACGGAACTGTTAACATGGACAGGTTTTCCCTCGTAAGGAATGTAAGTTGTCGCCTCTTGTGTAGCCATTGTGATAAATTTAACTGGCATTTCCAAATGTTTAAAAATGCCAACGTGTCCGGCCATGTGCGCACGTTAAACTTTCGCCTATAAATTATGCCGAGTACCTGGAATTTGCCGACCGGACGGTAGAGGTAAAGACCTGCACAACAAGCACTGCTTAGCGCGGGCTCTGTCTTCGTCAAGTCATCCATTTAAAACGTTCGGACTAAGTTGATACAAAATACAAATAAAATGTAATTATTGAAATGCAAAAATTGTCCATCTATGATGTTTATGTGCCTATATCTCTTGCAACAGCGTAGTGTTCAAATCAGCGTTATAGCCTCACGAGGAAATGGTCGGCAAACAAGCTATTAAGACTTAAGAGTAAGACTTGAACCCCAGTCAACTGGGCTGACGGTTGTGCAAGGGCTTGATGTCTGGCGCACTCTGTATTGATTATGTATGTATTTATTTATTTCTCATGATCGCCGTTGGGATGACCCATTGATGGACGAAGTCACAGTTTACGAAAACACGATAATACACATTTCAATCACACGTCAAACATGCATTACATACCTGTGATACAACCTTGGGAGCACACACAGACACACAAAAAGGAAACGTTGCATGAAACCTAACAAAAAAAAGAGTGACCCATGAAATGGTGTAAGTGCACGAAAAATGCAAAACGCTATACGAATCTCATAAATAAACGCTAAACTACTGGTGTAAGCTAAAGTACTCTAAAATGTTTAAATGCCAAAAATGACCAGGACTAGAAGCTTTCAATTCAGTTGGTAATGAATGAGGTACCTGACTTTAATCCGGCAGCAAGTAGCTTCACCTTACTGCGAAATAAGTGAAAGCTGTCACTGAACATGTCCGCGGCAGAGAAGCTCTTTAAAAATAGATTCAGTTGCCTAAGAATAGTCCATTCTTCACCGTATGACACGAAAGGCACATTCAACAATGTACTGGTTTGCTGCTGGTTGTACGATACAGTACGTTTAATGATAATGATTGCAATACAAACACGCTGGCGAAGTTCTTCCTTTAAAAACGTTGTAAATGAACATGATATCATGCTGCGTCCTTCTTGCGGATACATATGTGAGCTTAAAATGTCTAAGTAGGTTAACATATGGCAGCCTTGATGATTGATAACGAGAGTGAGTGTTGAGGCTTATCATACATTTGTGCTCAATCTTGTTAACTTTGTCAGTGTGCACTGTATCACATTCTTTAAAAAAACAAGGTCTGGATATGGGGCTGCCTTTAGGACCCACACTTGCGAACATTTGTATGTTCCACTACCAGACATGTGCACGGATCCCAAAAAAGTGAATCCGGCATCTGATCCCATGGATCCCGATCCAAGATCATCAGGGATCACGGATTCATGGTTTGTGTTTTGTCGTAAGATCCACTGGGATTACAGATCCATGCCTGGGTTTTGTCGAGATCAGGGATCAGGGATCTTGACAATAAAACAAATATGTGGGGTGACGGGGTTATGTGAGATCCTTATAAATTAATATTTCAAACATCAAATAAAAGAGTGACACAAAATGTGGGAAAAAATAATGCAATTTGCAGAAATTTTCAAACATGACCAAACTTATGCTGTTTGAAGGGTAAATACTCAGACTGATACCGATACCGATTAACAACTATTAAAAAATTAGATAACAATTAACATAATTCAAGCTGTGACATTCTACTCTTTTTCTCATAAGGGTATGTATAGAAGATGTCAACCAAAACCACATTGCTATATTTCAGACTGATCCTGCCCAGAGTTTTGGACTTTTCATTTCAATTAATTTCAAAGAATATTTTTATATTCTCGAAAGTATCATAGCCTTCTTCTTCAGCCTAAGGGCACGTTTATGCTCTTCTTGGTAAATAATGCCCATTAACATTTATATTATCACAACTCGACAACAACATTAAACTGTCCACTCCTCAAAGATATCACCTGAAAAAGTTTAATTAAGTTTCTTTTGCCCTTGCATCTTCTAACCCAAGTGTTTTGCTGTTCCTGCTCGAAATGCTTTCCGCTCTTGTCAGCACCAACCACAGCGCGGTATTGTATACTGTAGGCAGAATACCTACTTGGCCGTCATTGGTGCTAAAATAGCGCTGATCAATAACTCGAGCAGGATTTATTTGTCTCATGTGCGCATCACAAGGAGAAAATCAAGACGATATAATAAAATATTGTCGCGATTGCAATTAACTCTTAAATAAATTAAATACATCAAATTACAATAAAGGTTGTGATAGTTCTGAAAAGTTTAAAAAATATATATGTTTAGATAATATTCATCAAAATTTTTGATTTAACTAAAAAATAAATACAACTATTTAAATATGAATATTATTACATGGCTCGTATGTAAATTGGGCATGTGACAGTTTTTACTATTGACCGGTGCTCTCCCTTTTAGAAGCAGCAAGCTTTTCTTTGACGCCGCCATGGCAACGGTCGATAGTAAGTTGCTCGTGGTTTGTTTTTTAGCATTTTTTTTTTCTCAAAATGATCACATTCTGGTATTCTAGTTGATTCTAGTCACTTCGTCAGTGCTGGTAGCTAGTGACGGTTGTCAAGTATCTTATTTTTACAAAATGTCAGAGAAACCCCGTTTTCATTTTTTCGAGCCAAACGAACTGGAAGAGCTGCTGTGTTCACGTAGAGCGGGGAGCACCAACAAGGTTATTCAGTCAGCAGAGGATATATTCCGGGAGTTCTTGTGTGCCAAAGGATTATCTATGCAGCATTGTATGCACAGTAATAATTCTCTTGACAGCGCGGTAAAGGAATTTTTCCTCACCATAAAGCGCAAGGATGGTGAAAGATATAAAACAAAAAGTCTTCACACGCTCAAGTACGGAATCAAACAGTTTATTATGAAGGAGCTAGGCAAGGACATCAGTGAAGAAGGGAGTTTTCCTCTAAGTGTCGAAGCCTTCAAAGTCGCCATGCACATTGCACATGTCGAAAAAGGATGGACGAGGTGCAGTCGATCACAAACAGCCGATTACGAAGGGAGACCTAGAGAAGCTGAAAGTTCACCAGCAAGATTGTTCCTCGCCCGTCAAGCTCCAGCAAAAGGTGTTCACGGATGTTATGTTCCACTTCTGTCGGCGTGGAAGAGAAAACCTCCGAGACATCCGCATGGATTGGTTTGTGTGTAACACAGATGATAACAACGTAGAGTATGTGACAATGAGAGACGAGCTGGACAAGAATCACCGAGGAGGTAATAGCACAAGTCAGCAGGCGCGGATGTACGCAACAGGCATGCCCGACTGTCCCGTAAAGTCTCTCAAACTTTACGCTAGCAAGCTGAACGCGTCGACACCTTCTTCTTTCAGCGACCAAGGATGGTGGCTGGTACCTGCTGGTATGACGCAGCACCGCTGGGGAAGAATACGATAGGCTCTATGATGCAGCGAATCAGCAAGGACGCTGGGCTAAGCAAGATCTACACCAACCACTGCATCCGGGCCACAGTTATAACAAGTCTCGATCACGCCGGTGTTGAGGGACGCCACATCCAACAAATCAGCGGTCATAAGTCCATCACATCACTTCAGCACTATGCCCAGATGGTGTCAGAGGAACAGCTCCGCAACATCAGCAAGACTATCAGCCTTGTGGGAAATCCATCGGCGGAGACAGCGACATCGGCAGGCACAGCGACATCGGCGGAGACGCGTCCTGGCTGCCAAACCTACAACAGCTGTATATTCAACTTCAACGTGACCCACTAATATATGATTGTTGCGACATGAATGAATGGCAAAAATCATGCGATTTTGTTGTGTAATAAAGTCGTAAAAAACAGCTAACTTGTGTATTTATAAACACGTGTTTGGTCGCGTAATAAATTGGAAAGGTACGGGGCACCGGGCAACAGTAATACATAAGTGAATTAAAGTTCTTTGTAAGTATTAGTAAATACGAGGCTGGCCATGTAATAAAACGAATAATGCATGGGGTAGCGGGCAATAGTAAAAACTATTGCCCTCTGTAACGTCACTGTAGCCCTCGGGTGAAGACCTCACAAGCATTATTGCCCT